>VUQK01043913.1:7479-23061 GCA_015106715.1 Bujurquina vittata
TTGTTTATGCACAGCTCTCTTAAGGTCCTGTCACAACATTTCAGTCAGGTTGAGGTCTGAACTTTGACTGGGCTATTGCAACACCTTGACTCTTCTCTTTTTCATTCTTTTCTAGATTTGCTGGTTTGCTTACATCTGTACAGTTGTTTGAGATTGTTGAGCAGACATCCTCATATTTGACTCTAGAACACCTGCGGAGGAGTTCATGGTTGGCTCAGTGACTGCAAGGTGCCCAGGTCCTATGGCTGTAGAATAAGCTAAAAGCATCACTCTTCCACAACTGTGGTATAAAGTGTTTGTTTCAGTTTGAAGACAAAAAATATATATATATATATATAATTGTATTATTATTGTCATTGTACTGAAGAGAAAAAGAAAACATCTACAGTAATGAAAGTGTTTAGTTGCATAACCAGCCAGAGTGAGTCAGAACACAGAGTACAGAGAATCCTCAGACCTTTTGATATCTGGATCGTCATCTTTGCTCTGGCCTGGTCTAAGTTAGAGGGATCAAAATGTAGCAGCAGACCAAGTCTCTATCAGATAAAGAGGCCCGAAGATTTGAGAACATTTCACACACATGCGGTCTTCCACTGCATAGTTAAAGCCCAGGGAATGCCGGCTCTGAAGATAAGAAAGATCCCAGAGGGCAGGTCAAAGCCCATGACGTACAGTGAGTTTTTTAAGGTATTCCATACATCCTTTCAAAATTATCATTATAGTAAAAGAGTAAGAATGTGACTCCTTCCCAAATATCAATTCAGTTGGGGAAAAGGGGGTTATTTCTATTTTCAAATACATACAGAACTGGAAGACTTTTCCGTCTGCTGTTTTCTCTGCATATCCACATCAAGTGCTGGTCGGCACGGTTTTGGCATGTGCAAAGGGATCCTGGGGTTTGGGGGGGGGTCAAATCAGCAAAAAACACTTCAAAATAGGTGTGATTACATTTAGGATCCAATCCAAACTCACCACTACTTTACAAAAAGAGGAACCTGCTTTTAAGTCTGAGCTGTTCTCTGTCCAGATCCCAGTATCTAATTGGGATGACATTACAGCAAATGGTAGAACACGTTTGAGGTGGCAGGAAAAACACAGCCGGCTGCCACCGGGACTGCATATCCTATATACTGTTGATTTAGGTTTGGTGGGAGAGCAAATATTGAAGTCAGCTTTAGAAACGAACCCCGTGCGCCTCTTTTCTCTGCAGCTAACATAAAGAGACGCCGACCGCAACGTGCCTCCCTTTCTCTCAGCAGCTGCACGACTCTCAGCCGCAGCACGCCAGCCTCACCAGACCTCTTGTATGACTGCTGTCAGCGTGATCATTAAGTCTTTCTGTCTGGGTCTGTTTAAACAAGCTCCTCTGGCAGTCAGTGGCCACATGAAACCATTTTCAGCCACGGGATGATTTGCTTCTCTCTGCCCACGGTCACGCCTGGGTCCATTTAATGGGTGGTCAAACATACTTACTGTAAGGTAGAATAAACACCTCGAGTCATGTTTTTGTTATCTCCCTTGGCTTGAAAGCATGCAAAAACTATATCCACCTGTTTCTGTTATCACCCACGAGGAATGTAATGTGTTGTAATTGTGTGGTTTAAATTTGGGGTTTGTGCATTCATTCTGAAACTGACTGCCAGTGTATTTACTGGTTTAACAAAACTAAGAGTGTTGTGAGGCCACACTGGCCTGATCTCAGTGCTTGACCGAAACATTTTGAGGTCACCAGATCTATTACTATTCATCACAAACAGGATATAAATCCCTCGTCTGATGTGATGACATTTCACTTAAGCCTAGAAGAAGAGACACTTGGAGGACTATTAGGCCTTATCCTCTTGAAGCTGTACATGAATTTGTGCCAGTCTAGCTAATAATTATAGAGCTCATTCAAAGAGCATTTTGACCTACTGGTTGTGCCAGACAGAAGTTTAGTGTAGTTTCATGGCAAACCTTGCAACGTTTAGACCCTAAATTTAACAAAGCTTGACCCAGATGGCCTACACTGAGATTCTAAGATGTCCTCACAGGTCTAGACAGAGGACATACCTTTCTGTCTGAGTCCAGTTGCAACATGTCATCAAACCCAAGAGCATCAATGTCCTCTCATGACAAAACCATCTGCTATGTTGGTTAAATTCTCTGAATGCTTTGTGTTCTGTGATTTGAGACATGTGCTTTAGCAGCAGTGTAGTAGCGGCTGGTGAGGAGGAGTTTATTTTTTTTCCCAGCATATACTGGAGAGCCACATTGTCCATTCATTTGATTCTCCGTAAACACTATTAACCACGTGCCATCAGAGGGGCGGTCTAATATGATCATACGCTTTCAAAAACAACACTGGATACTGTCTCCTCGAGATGATTACCTTTACAGTCTGAAATGAAGCTTTGAGGATAGAGACTGCTGCCACATCTCTTTCTATTTCATCCTTTGCCCAGTGGTAGGCATCCCTCCTCCCAAGCACGCACTCTTTTTTGGCAAACGTGTCAGCCAAAACCCGAGGCCACACAGGGCACACCGTTGTGGCCATCTGAATTTTCTCCAAATCAGGGGAGGTCTGCCTTGTTGACACATGAACTCAAAGTGAGAAAAGAGCCTTTTATGCCAGACTCACCTAAGATGGATAAGGAAAAAGCAAGCTTTGACTGGTTTGTGAGACACTGCTGTCTCTGCTGAGTGCTGAAAGATCCATCAGTGTTTGTCTCCCCACCAACATTGTGAACACCATTGAAGTTTCCCAAGTAATAACCTGCATGAACTCCCAACGGGAAATTAGGTGTTGAAATATTGTCTTAAGTCTAGATTCAGGTTATGCCCTTGTCATAACACTCCTACAAGCTAAATAATTTCCTTTGGGTACTGCTGGGATTGCTTACTACTGGGTGATTGCAGTGTCAAATGGTAGCAGCAGCCATGTGCTTAAAATGCCCCCAAAGGGCTTGTGGTTTCCACCCTTCTATATGTTTCCCCAATGTGAGGAATATGAAGTATGGCCTGTACATGCGCTTGGTGGGCTGTGAACACTCAGAGAGACCTAAGGCTCTGTATGTGACATTTTTAAAGGGATACGAGTTTAAAAGTGCAAAATCTATTGCAACCATTAATCACTTCATTCCTATCCAGAGGTGGCAAAAGTACAGACATTCTTCACTTAAGTCGAAAGGGGATTGAAAAAAAAGAAAGAAAAAAATGACTGTTGCCTACACTGTAGCTCGGTGAGGTTTACTGCTCTTTGTGGATTTACACACAAGATATAAGTAGAGTGATCAGGGCTGATTTATATGCCCTAAACAGTAAAAATTAGGCATTAAGGTGGATTTCAGTTACTGAATCTAATCAGCATCATCAGCTAAAAGCCTTATGTAACCTAACACTGACCATGAACACCACAGCTGCTCATTACTGTGAAGCGTTATCGTGAACTGTAAACCGACGTCCAAGTTTTAGCCTGCCTATACAAAGCTGCCTAGTATGTTCATGCAATAACACAAACTTAATACACCAATCAGGCATAACATGGCCATTGACAGGTGAAGTGAGTAACACCAATTATCTCTTTATCATGGCACCTGTAAGTGGGTGGGATATATTAGGGAGCAAGGGAACATTTTGTCCTTAAAGTTAGTGTTAGAAACAGAAAAAATCTCCAAAACTGCAGCTCTTGTGGGGTGTTCCTAGTCTGCAGTGGTCAGCATCTATCAAAAGTGGTCCAGGGAAGGAACAGTGGTGAACCACCGACAGGGTCATGGGTGGCCAAGGCTCACTGATGCACATGAGGGGCAAAGGCTGACCTGTGTGGTCCAATCCAACACAAGAGTTACTGTAGCTCAAATTGTGGAAAAAGTTAATCCTGGTTCTGATAGAAAGATGTCAAATTAAACAGTGCAATGCAGTTTGTTGAGTATGGGGCTGCACAGCTGCAGGCCAGTCAGGGTGCCCATTATGATTGCTGATTCTTCAACAAATTTCCCAGTTTTAAACTAATTGATTTTGCATTAAAGTAAGCATGTATATCAGTTACTTTAACTCGACCAAACAGCTTTCAACACAATCAATTCAAGTTGAGCAATAATTCATTCAAGGTAAATTGTATAAATTAACTAAACCTGTCACACTTTAAACCATTTATACAGTGCCTTGTGAAAGTATTTGGCCCCCTTGACCCTTCACCCCACTTTTCAGTTTTCTATTTGTTGAAAAAGTTTGACAAATCCAATACATTTCATTCCACTTCACGATTGTGCCCCACTTGTTTATTCTTCACAAAAAATTTAAATTTTATATCTTTATGTTTGAAGCCTGAAATGTGGAAAAACGTTAAAAAGTTCAAGGTGGCAGAATACTTTTGCAAGGCACTGTACCAGAGTTCAGCACTGGAAATCTATAAAATTCCCACCCAACAATCACCCCTGTCACCCACCAAAAACACCAACAATGGGCACGTGAGCATCAGAACTGGACCACAGAGCAATGGAAGAAGATGTCCTGGTCTGATGAATCATGTTTTCTTTTACATCACATGGATGGTCGGGTGGATGTGTGCTGCTTACCTGGGGAACACCTGGTACCAGGAGTGTAATGCTTTGGGCAACATTTTGCTGGGAAACCTTGAGTCCTGCCATCCACGTGGATGCTACTTTGACACATACCACCTACCGAAGCACTGTTGCAGACCATGTACACCAGGCCTCGAGAGCTCCTGTGCTGCAGGTTTTAGATGTGCCCCTGCTTCAACACACCTGAGTCAAATAGAGAAGTCATTAGCAGGACTAATAGCAAGCTGGAAAACTTGCTATTAACTTCTCTATTTGAGTCAGGTGTGTTGGATCAGGGACACATCTAAAACCTGCAGGACAGGGGCCCTCGAGGCCTGGAGTTGAAGAGCCCTGATGTACACCCTTCCATGAAAACGTGTTCCCAGATGCCTGTGGATGATGCATCCTAACATAAAGCAAAAATGGTTCAGGAATGGTTTAAGGAGCACAATGAGCTTTAGATGGTGACTCGGCCTCCAAATTCCCCAGATCTCAATCCCGTCAAGCATCTGTGGGATGTGCTGGACAAACAAGTCCAATCCATGGAGGCCTCACCTCGTAACTTACTTGACTCAAAGGATCTGTTGCTAACATCTTGGTGTCAGATACCACAGCACACCTTCAGGGGTCTAGTGGAGTCCACCTTTAAAAATAACCTCTCTTCTTCCTCTCCTGTCCTGTCTTTCTTACATCTTTCTCTCTGAGTGGAGTTACCTCACATTCCTTTCTGTCCCTGGTAAATACAGCAACGGTACCTTTAGCTAGCAGACACACTATGTACCCAACTGCACAGAGACAGTTTGTGTGTTTTCTGATATTTGTTGAGCTGTAAGAAACACTGCATTTGAAATAACCTGAAACTTTAAAAATAAATAAATAAATAAGCTCCTCTTCTGTAGCACTAACTAGACCATAACTGTTGATCACTCAGGCCCACTTTAAACTGACTATAAATGATAGATAGACCAATAGGATTGTCTTATAAGTGTTGTTGTTTCCTGGGTTTACGTAAGATGGACACTTGCAAACAACTCACTTCAGGGATCTCCAATAACTATTTTCATGCCACATGGGCCTGTCACCCTGTCCACTCATTTGGACTGTCTGAGAGATTATCCACTATGCTGGGCTGCAGAATCCCTCCAGCATTGTGCTTAATGCTCGGTAATATCCTAGAACTTGTAGACAAAATCCCTGCAAAATACAGGAACTCTTCATCTCATCATAACTGTCACCAAGAAAACTACATTTTTTATAATAAAAAAAATAAAATCTTTACATCTGAAATGGATCAATATTGCTTTCCTCCCCTAATAAACAGGCTGCCTCCTTAGGGTCTATTTTCACTCAGGGGAGATCAACAGGCTAGCTTCCTCCTTGGGGTCTGGAGGAAATCCAAAGCACTCTAAATGGTCTAGAGAAGCACAACTTGTACAAAATATATACACCATAAAAGATAAAAGAATAATTTATTGAGTAAAGGATAAAATACTACTAAATAAAGGGAGTTTTTCCTTCTCACCGTCACCAAGCGCTTGCTCATAGGGGGTCGTTTTGACAGTATTGTTGGGTCTTTACCTTACAATACAAAGCCCTTGAGGCGACTGTTTGTTGTGAATTGGCTGTATAAATAAAATTGATTTGATTTGATACTGCTGACCTGCCCAATAATGATCCCCACCCCTCCAAAATACAATGGTACTCCTAATGAGGATCACCCTATGCTATGGAAATATGTACAATTGGGGTTTTGGGTGGGGGTCTTTTTTGTTTTGTTTTTTGTTTATGTCAGTGCACATTACGCAAATATAAAAGAAAATCTAATTTAATATTAATAAATAAAAAAAAATAATCAAAGTCCAGATACCTGAAAATTCTACTTCCCACCTCTGTTCCCATCTAAATGGTTTAAAAGCACAGCTCTGACGGAGTACTTGAGTTACCATTTCTGTAAAACATTGGACATGTAAACCACCCGTGACCTTTTCTTCTCTAGAGCTTACATCTCCAGTGAAGGCTTTATACCTGAAAAGACAAAGGTTGCCCATTCACCTCAACTGAGCTCACGCTGTACAGTAAGTGCAGCTCTGACAGTGAACAGAGAACAGCAGGTTATATGACACTAAGAGCAAAAGTCCCAACAATGAAAGGTCTCAATGATACCTGAAGCATTGTGCAAGAAGATATAGGTAATCACAGTTAAAGCAGGCAGGCTTCCTGGCATGCGCAACATCTCAGACACAGAATAAGCACGATGAGGCTGGCATTGTTCTCAACAGCATCTCCATTCTGTGAGAGCATTTGGTTGGCAGTGCCAGCCTGTGAGAGTACGGCAGTTCTGCCGTACAATTTGCTGTAGCCAGGCAGGCATGACGGGCCCCTAAGAAGTCTGTAAATGAATCCTTTTGTCTTGATTTTAAAAACAAGGGTAAAAGCATTCAGCTGCAGAGGCCAAAATAAAATTAACAAAAGGGCAGGTATGACCATTGGACAGATACACAATAGATATACAGTACAATATCCGGCAAAACAGAGCCCTTTGGAAAATAAAATATGGCTGCATTCCACAGTGCCTAATCTTGTTCATTTCAACACTGAAACTCTTTCTTCGCAGTCAGCCACCGGCAAAACGTCTCATGTCATACTTTCAACAGATCAAGCTTAACAAATTTAGCTACTCCAAACTGTGCAGGCTGATGAATGAGAATTTTGGGGGGGCTTAACAGACCCTAACATGGACTTCTTGAACCAAGTGACATGTCCCATTGCTGCACACCAACAGCAGCCAATTTAGTAGCATAGCCCCCCAAGTATTGAGTCTCAGATTTAATGAGCTGACCCCCCCGGTGCAAAGCTTGCCCTTCCAGTAGACTGAGTCTGAGGTTAGCTTGCTGGAGCTTCGGAGAACATCAGAAGTGACCATATTTTCAAGTTGTTTGTTACCTAGCCAGTTTGCTTATTTAGGTGCATCCATCAAGGTGAATTGCAAAGACAATGATACCTGCAAATTGGTGCAGTATGCAAATAATTTTATTTTTTTTAAAGTCATGCGTCATAACTGGAGCACAGCCATCTTGGAATGTCTGTCAGGATATTTAACATTTACTAAAGCACGAATTGCATAAATTCTCTGAAAATGCAGCGAAATTAGGTAATACAGGGAATGAAGACTATTTTGCCTTTTTTGCCTATTTTGTCTTTTGCCTTACGTTAGATGGGACATGCCCCAGCCTCCCTGTGGCCCTGTGTAGAATAAGCAGTTAAGAAAATGGATGGATGTGTGACCTTGTTATATGAATGTAATTCACACACCTTGCAGCAACAGGGCTCCAAAGGGGGTTTTATCAGCTTGGGGCTTTAAACGTCACTTTCAACGTTATTTCAACCCAGGCAAGCAGCTTCTCGTGACTTCAGAAATACTGCTTTCATCAAATGCCCACTCCTATGTGTTTTGGTTTACATTTTTCTTTTGGAGAAAATGTGCTTTATATTTTCTCTCCCTCACTTTGTGAAACTAGACAAACAGAACTGTTTAAGGATGGTTGCTATCCTGTTTACTGTAGATTTACTGTGGCAATAGACAGTTCACATGTCCTGTTTCTCTTGACTCTGTGTTGTGAAGCCTTGTAAGTTATTGGGGTGTTTATGTTAAGAGTGGAATTATGATAAGAATGTGCCGAGATGAGCCAGGGCAGACTGCACTGGCTGTTGCCTCGGTGGTGGTCTGAGGCTGCTTAATAGTGCCACTTTGATTCTGGAGGAGTGCTGAGCCTCTGGATTGATGAAATACCGCCAAGATCCAGCGTCTGAAGCTTGAATTCATTACACATGTCCCCGGTCTCCCTGTGATCGGATGCCGGCCCTTGATCATCCGTGGAGAGAAATACCACACAGAAACCCTCCTCTGTCTCCTGGGGAAATTTGTTACTGAGAGTGAGAGCTACTAGAGTCTCTGAAAATAGATAAATAATGCTGGTAAGCCACAGAATTTAACTGAACCAAAGGTCTTCTAAAGAGGCTTCACAGCTTTTTGCTTTACAGAAAGAGTCATCTGCTTCCTAACATGTGGTCCAAAGAGAGTTCATTATTTGCAGGAATTACTCAGCAATACGTCTTTTTTTTGGGGTGGCTGGGTGGGTTAAATAGCTGCTGATGAAGTTAGCTTCATTATCTAACCAGACAGAAGACCCTGTTTTACTCAGCCATCAACTTGCAATGAATTTTCAGCTAAGTTACAGGGCAAATTCCAGTCAAATGTAACACATACTGTAGCTCTTTGACCTTTTGTACTGCTGTTTACAACACACCCACTTATCTATAAGATCAGTGAGCAGCAAGGTATTATAAATGGTTGGTGGAATAAGCGAATTAATCTGATTTCCAACGCGCTGACAGTTTTGGTACCAAAAAAACAAAAAAAACCCTTTTGCAACATTTATAAGGCAAGAATTCTTTTCTGTCAAAGGTCCTCGACCGCGCCACAAACCTACTGTGCCTCTATCGCAGGCGGTAATAAGCACATCATATTTCAAGGAGCAAGCCTGCAATCTCAAGTCACATATTATTTTCTTCTTGGTATATTTTTTTTCCTGGATTGCAATCAAAGATTTTTTTTCTTCACCCCATTTAAGGAAATCACATGAACTAAATGATGAGGAACATGTTCGCCACAGCACTCGCTCATTATTTTGGGCAAGAACTTTCCATTCGTCCCATTTTTCATCCGGCGTCGCACGTAAACAACGGTCTGGAAAACAACAAAGCCTTGCTGCATCATATATATGGTTACTAACAAACAATATGTGCTCTCCAGCTCCCAGCTGGTCTAGGCAGCCTGCACTTAGTGCCTCCTCCTCTTCCTGGTGTGGGGTACAACAATACTGAGTATGGCATGAGAAGGTCAAAGGTTAGGAACTCCACGGTGCCGTGTCTACTCTGCAAATAAACGTTAACAATCACAAAGCTGTGTGTGAGTGGCAGTCAGCAGTAGGTAGGTATGCCAAAAAGCATGTGAGTGTGAGGTGTGGTCGTTGTTCCCTTGTGTCTTTTTTCCTCTGGCAGACACCACTGCACTGCAGGGTGTTGACATCAGTGAGAAATCCATGGTTGGAGTTGGACAGACACACTCCTGATGTTTGTATTTCTGCACAAACTTTTAGCTTCTCACTAATTTGCTTTGCTGCTGCCCTCACATTTTGTCTTCTCTTTGTTGAGTCCTTCATGTGTCTGAAAGGTGCCACCCTGTCCAGTGTTTCCATCGGTGGATCCACATGTATTTCGTCATGTATATGTGCTTCAGATAAAAGCTTCTTTACCTCGTGTGTAGCGTTTACAGATCGCTGAGTTTGTGTATATAGACTATGTTGTGTCAGCAGAATTATAGAGACAAATAATTGCATTCTGGCCCTGATAGACAGCTTAACAGCTCAACACACGGATGTGTGCAGATCAGCAATGGTTGTCTGCCAGTAGTCATCAGGAGCAGCATGCTGTTATTAGGATCTAATACCACCATAGTGGTAAGAGTCATGGCATGAGCAACATTTTGGAGAAAGTGCCTTGTCTCACTCTGAATTAGCCAAAGCCACAAACATCCCTGAGTTACATAATAGTGCTTTTGTGCAGGCGCGAATTTCCATGTGTCTTTTTGTCTGACAGCCACACAGATGGGCTATCAAATAAGGTTCCAATAAGCAGATAGGATTAGCCAAGGGAGAATCTGTCCTCCTGATAGAGTGATGGAGAAGAGACCTGATACATCTAAGTGCATTTGCAGGTTTTTGAAATGAAAAATATTCTCTAAGGGGAATGAAGCTTTGTGTCTGCCAGATTCATCCTCTCTGTGTCTGCTGTCCATCGATTATTCAGGCAGCAATGAAGAGACCTACAAATACTTTTTGATTAAAAGTTCAACTAAAACAACTGAAACTTACTATAGCTGATGAATTACAGTGAGCCCAAATTTACTCAAATATAAGACATTTTTATTGCAACCTTTTAGAAAATTACAGTCACATTATATACAGTACATTTACAGTAAATTATTCTCAGGTGGTTTTAAAAATTGGATAAAGCTCAGTATCTTAAATCAAACGATTCACTATCGCAGAAAATGATAAAATCTCATTGAGCAGGAATAACTTTCATCATCACTGCATAATTGGTTTGGCAGGAAAAAAGTGCTTGTTTTCAGCTCAAAGTGCATTTTGGGAGCAGTTTGGTTTTTTTAAAAGACCAACAGTATTCATACCCAGGCAGAGAAGCCATGTTTTTCTTTCACCACCCATATGCTGTCAATCACCTTCCCGTACTGGAACACACAGAAACGTCTTTCTCATTATCTGAGCAATAACCTGAATCTGTTCACTTTTGCTGTGATTATGCACGCGTTCTTCTTTGTGTGCTCACCTGGTCATCAGACACCTGCTCCAAGTACAGGTGGGTTCCATTGACCACTTGCATGCGGCTGTAGCCGTAGTCTGTGCTGCGGAAAGCGCTCCACTCTTTGGGGTTTGGATTGAACTTGTCAGTCCTCTCTCTGCAGCCCTGCAGAAGATTCACCAGTAATTACACTGAGCCTTTAAGATATGAGCCACATGCCATCCTCAAACGCTGTCCACAAAGCCCTGTTTGACATTTACAACTGCGGCTGTGCCTCGGTGTGAGTCTGTCTGCGTTCTAATATACCGATGACTAATCCCTCTGTGGTTGGATGACAAAATGTGCCCTGCACTGTTCACCACCACATCAGAAAACACTTAACCAGAGAAACAGCTGGTTCTAGACTCATGTAGGAGAGCAGCTGCTGCACAGACAGAGCTGTTTACAATACATAACAGTGTTTTTGTTGATTTTACTGTCACTTGATGCATTGACCTGTGTAGAAAAATGTTAACACTGACACGGTGATGTGAATGTACTTACAGCAGAGCCAGTGATAATGTGGACTGGGGCCTTGGGGTTTACATATGGCTCTTCTCTGCTCCCATTGTACACCTTTAAGGGGGAAAGCATGGAAAGCATTGTACACTAGTTTACAAAGATAAAGGGATGTGGTGAATTAAAAGTGTACCAGCTGACCTTATCACCGTAGACAGGCCAAAGCCTCTCATATGTGTGCTCATGTGCCCACAACTCCACATCCACTCCTGTGGGTGGGGAAAAATGTATGAGAGCAAGCAACCTTTCATAGAAGAGAAACATACACAAACAGCTCAGTGGTGCAACTGGAAGTTTCTCAGAACCTGTGCCTATTCAATTCTGAGATTTCTCAACAATCAACAAACGCTTACGATCATACAAACCAAAACTCTCAGAGATTCACCACAAGTTAAATAACTCAATTCAATAAGCAAAAGTCTGAGAAATGTAATACAGGAAAACAATTTGAAAGCAGGCTGCAAGGATTCCAGCCAGTTAGAAGGCGTGCTCTTCAGGTTTGCTCTGCTGTTAGGACATTAGTCTAAGTGTGCAAATTTGCGATCTTAAACACCCATTAGCAGCACACAGCTGGTTGTCCAATAAGGAGCGTACCATAACGGTAAAATAGATCCTCAAGACCTGGAGCTGGTGGTTTGGTGTCATTCCTCCCCAGCCGGACCTGAGACATAGGAGAGAGGAATAATGACAATATGAACTGGCATCAGCATCCAAAGCTCTACCTGCCAGGTGAAAAGCTATCTGGCAGGCTTCCATTATACCCATGCCAGCCTTCCCTCAACAGTGCCAAGTGCTGAGAGAAGCAAGCACCAGTGGAAACTATTTGGTGCAAATTACAGTGATTATGACAGCATGCTGCACTGCTTATGGGTCCTGATGTGGACTGGCCAGTCTGCAACATGTGTGTCATGTCTCCTACCAGGGGCAATTTAAATGTAAAGCAATGCTGTGAAACTAAATCCTGCAAATAGCATTGTGATAAAAACAAAGTGTTTAACAACACAAATGTGCTCCTGTTTACATAACCAGGAACACAGCTCCCAATTAACAGCTACTTCTTTAAAGGTCTCACAGTATTTTAAGGTAATGATAACACGTCTCTTGCGAGGCCAAATCAAGTTATGTCACACATAAACAGTGAATTACCAATATGGAATACAGAAGTTTTGCTAATAAAAAGTCTGGAATTCAGCTAAACCAGATGAGGGTGGCATCATCACCCAGACATGTTCAGCCAGTTTTTCTATCACATATATGCTGGTACAGTGATGAATGCTAATATAGTCAAAGTTTTAAATAATGAGGCCAGCTTTTAGGAACCAAAGCTCAGAGTTCAGACAGATTTAGGCACTTTACATGGTCATCACAGTCTCACAAGTCTGACTGTCGGCACAGAAACCCTGCCCACCCTCTCTTACAATCTTGCAAAGGGCAGCCAATCAGGAGGAAAAGACTTCAAATGTCTACTTTCAGACAGTATATTAACTGTGGGGCAGCACCCAATAAGGATTATTTTGAACTGTAAATCATGCAAAATTGCACTAATAAAGTCCAAGAATAAAAAAATAAAACTTGGGAATAAGATTAAAAGTTCTCCCATACAATAAATTTAATTGAGTTTATGAAGTAGTATAAGCCATTTTATCTATAGCAATGTGATGAATCAATTGACTTGCTGAAAAATGAAACAGCAGGACTCTTACATACATAGGAGTCAAACTTAGTACAGTCATCCTGGTCATCATCAGAGCAGTACATGGGTCGGTGCCCCATGGTTATGATCCAAGGACGCACAGCTCTGTTCTCAGGCTTGTTGGCCTCCTACATTAGAAATATGTGGAAACACGTGCACCACATTAAGACAAACAGAAGTAAGATCACTTTCTTACTTTCAATGAAATGAGAATATTATAAAGAAATAAAACAACTGAAAGATAACATTGTGTTAGAATGAAAAAGACAGGTCAAAGGCGTCAAAAGAGTGGGAACAAAAGAGAGCACTTAGCCACAATCAGCAGATGGAACTGTTCTGGTCATTAACCTTCAGGTCTTTCTCCAGCCATTCGTACTGCTTGAAGAGGAGGCCCAGGCCAAATTTAAGATAGAAGTAAACCTCGGTGGAAATGGAGATTATATGTGCTGACCCCAGGTTCCAGCTGCACACACATTGTTAGAATGATACACGGCGATGACACAGTAGAGGAAGCACGCTAAAAGTCATCTGATAAACAAGAACAGGCCTCAAAGTCTGAAAAATACTCCAAGAATCCAGACGAGGTTTTGTCACTGGCATGTTGTTATAAAATGCACTAAACTGTTCTTTTTATCCAAAAGCCCACACTGTACTGTGAGCGCTTACATGTCCATGTTGCAGGGTTAATGGAAGAGTAAGCTTACCACTATACATGTGTGCTTAATGTTATGAACAGAACAGTTTCCAGTTGAAGTCAGTTGCCTGAATGGTGTTTCTCTCTGCGTCCTAACCATGCACATGAGTGACGGGCTCACAGCCAGCAGAGTGGAGAGTGGGCAGCTGGCCTGTGGTGTAGCAATGTACTGTATTATCTTACTGTCTGACAGAAGGAGGCCTGTAGTAGGCAATGAGTCACACCTGTCAGATGTATAGCTCCTTTGTGTAGTCTCAGTGTCTGTGATAGGAGAAGCAAGCTAGACTAAGAGAAGGGAGCTCTACACTCCTCTGCTGACTCTTACAGCTCATTAATGCTTACTGAAATACAGCAGGAGGTTTGGCACACTTTAACATGATACTTCACATGGGGCCACTGTTAAAAAACAATGCATTTTACTTCATAAATGCTGTGTGGACAGCTTGCAGTGGCATGGTTTCAGTTGTTTAGGTGCATTAAAGTCCATTGCTGCGAAAGGGGCTTTCTTACCTGTACCACAGGCTCTCAGTCTGGCCTGGCATGCTGAAGCGATTCCTGTAGTTGGAGAAGTTGCTGTGAACAAACAATATTGTGAGAAATGTAATGAGATGGACTGATCGTGCACTCTGCATTCCTTGAACATCTAACAAACAGCAATTAGCACCTCAAACTGCTGCTTTCTCATAGTTCGAGATGATTACACCGGTGCTTGGAAAAACTGCTATCCATTCAGAATAGATTTAAGATCACATCGAGCTTTCTCTAAAATACAATAAACCAGCCATTCCCAAAAAAAAGGCCCCTGCATTTGGGGCAGTTCTTTTGTTTTACTGCATCATCATTTTTCATTTAAACTTGGCAAAACACTTGGTGATAACTCGTCAGATGAAAACAGCCATCAGCCTCTGGTGATGGCATCTGCTTTAAGCTTCAAAAAACTCTGGAAGCACTCAGATATTTAAAGAAACTACAAACACTGCTACATGCAAGCTATCAGAGGCTGGTTCTCTAAATTAAAGGCTGGGCAGAAACGCAGAGTAGCCTCTGTGACATCAACCTATAGGTTAGTGATGGGATATTCTGAAGCTTAAAATCATGGTCAGTGACTGGAGCCAGATAATCAAACTTTGGTCAACATGGGGGAGCTTGGGTGGAGCTGACATGGGAGAAGCGAGTGGGAGCCACCGTGACTGAGAGTGCTACACTTGTCAATCAAGAAAACATGTCTCTAAATATACCCCTCTTAAAACCATGACATCTTTTTAAAAGACTATAATTTTACATCCAGCAATCATTAGAGGAATCGTGTTCTGAGGTAGTTCCACTGTGGCTTCAGCACTGAGTCATGGTGGTTTTTATTTTTCTAGATATAGCCGGACACTTGCAGTTATCGGTCCATCGCTGCTCATTGCACTGCAACAGGCTACATGAAACAGACACATTCTAACTGGAGCTGCTAAAACAGTTGTCTCCAAATCTTACAATGCAAAAGGGAAACACTCTTTCGAGGAAAGCGTTCCCAGACTCCAATCTGTCAGTCGCTTTTCACAGTTTTTAATTTAAGCAAGAAGGCAGGAGCCAGTCTTCTCAACAGGCCATTAACTAAGCAAGGTGATGGGAATGATTATTTTCTTATCTTATGTAAGGGCGGGGGGGGGGGGGGGGAGGAAATTTTTCTCAGAGGCGGCGGGGGGGGGGGGGGGAACCCGTCCGTT
>VUQK01043913.1:23081-46402 GCA_015106715.1 Bujurquina vittata
GGTGTTTGTTATTCTTATAGGGGGGGGGGGGGGGGGGGGGGGGAGAGGCAATTTCCTCAGCAGCAGCCAGAGGAGGGTAGCAGATCCCTGCATTGACAAGTTTAATGTAGGGTTAGGGGTATTGTGAGTTAGGGGTAACTTGAGAACAGCGGGGTCAGAGGTTAAAGGCAAGAAATAGGGACACAAAAAAAGAATCACAGAGTTCTGAACTAAATAAATCTTAGTAATGACACCTATAGTCTGGGTGGGCACTGAGGTCAGGTTTAAATGGTCAGCATGATAACCCAGAAAAGGTCAGTTTGTTTCAACATCATTTTATGTGCACTTTGGCATGCTGATCATACTGATGGTACTTTAAATGACTTTGAATAGTTAGTAAAATAGTTAATTTAAGTTACTATATTAAGCAAAATTGTTCACATTTTAGTATATATATATATATATATAACACATTCACCAATCTACATAAGTCATTCAAGCTAAAGTAAAAGCAAAAGGATGAGCTCTTTAGCCTGAGCAAATCGGTTATGATTGGAATTTCACAGCCAAATTTGATCACTGTTCTGAAGGAGGATGAGCGGTAACACACGTTCACACTCCCATCTTGTGGCTAAAAAGGGCACCAGCAGGCATTTCAAGGATGTGGGACCACAGCATCTAATTAGTAGGAAAAACATTTTTTTAATTGTACACAGTGGGAACAGTGATACCCAAAGGAAACATATTAGCCATTAGAAACAAATTCAAAAACAAGTTATCAAGTCTGTAGCTCAGTGGTGGAAAATGTGATTGAGTACAGACATGATAAGCTTACATTTGTTTCATTGGTCTGTGCAATGGGAGCTCAGCGTAACATGAGTCATTCTGTCTAAACCCAATCTTCATCTTTCCAGCTATGTTGGGGTTTCTTTTAAAATAACATTGAGATAGAAATCTGGTGGATGTCAAACTGGGAACAATACAACCTCCTTAAACTGTCCCAATAAGATTTTCCCTGTTCGTCAAGTCTTTCCTTTCATCATCTGATGGGCTAAATCCAGGCAGTAAGACAAATTAAAGGAGCCAGTGCATGGAACATATCACCAGCTTCCAACACTGGACATTATTTCGAATGACAGCTGTTATTGAAGCCTGCTGAACCTTAAGCTGTTCTTGGTGAACAAAGACAGTCTTGATTGGGGCCTTAGCATCTTCCCTGGACCCTCTGTTCTCATCCTGCCGGAATGCTGACTGAAAACCTTTGTGGTCAGCCCTGTTTCAATCACCTTTCACCCATTAGGTTTTGAGGTTGGAAAGAAAGAGGAACAGAGAAGTACAGTTAGACCAGAGCACAACAGAAAGTGAGGAAGAAAAGCAGGGCCCAGCTGCTGGGTGTACTTGGATTCTGAACAACACCACAGAACAAAACACATATTTAGGTATAGAAGAGGGGGACAGGAGCTTCTGGTTATGTAATGCAGTGAGCTGGTTCTTGATATCAGGTTCTTATGTCGGGATGCAGCGCCAAGAAAAAGAGACTACTGTTAGCAGCTCCTTAATAAAGACCAGGCAGTAGTCCTATTACACATGGCAAAGCCAAGTGAGTGAGAACTTTCCACATATAGAAGCGGCAAGTAAATATTATGGTGCAGGATCAGACACCCCTGAAAGTTTCAAAATGCAAGACACACAGCTAACTCCAGCAGATGTTCTTGGAATTCAGGGATCCATTTGCTGCTGATCCTCAAGATAAAAACCATATGAAGTCTGCTGAAAGTCTTGCTTTCATTTTAACAAATACATTTGTATTTTAATGTGCTGAAAACAATTAAATAGCATACTGCAATATGTTTTTTATATAACTTCAGAGTTATTAAAACACCTGATTTTGTTTATTTTATAAGGTAGAATTATAGAGTTATAATTATCAAGCTAATGGGGGCAAGGCCACACAAATGACTGCATGTAGAGTTGCATTATAGGCTGCTGAGTAATTTTCATCATCGGTTAATCTGCAAATTACCTCATTATGTATGGAGCTTCTCTAAAAATGTCACTGAATATCAACAATACAATTTCTTTAATCCAAGGTGACTCTATCAGAGTGCTTGGTCTCCCCGACTCGCCTTCAAAAGCCTTTAATATATATGATTTACTAAAGTGTCATAGATCAGATAAATGAAAGCTGCAAAACCTTATATCTAACAAGCTAGAACCAGCAATGCCTCTGGGCTTTGTTTAGAAAATAATGAAATATGTAATTTTAATATAACATTTAACTAAGTTCTTTCTATACAGCTAGTTTCCCAGATTCAAATAGCAAATTTGGTGGTGATGAGTGAAAATACAGACAGTTCCCACCACCACAGGCCATCTCTGGAAACTGAAAAACAGATATTAAGCTGATGATTCCCAGTTAGATAAATGTTAGTTTTGGACAATGTTGTCTTGTTTAGAAGTTACTGGCTCCCAATGCTGCTCCAGACTTTGGAGACAAAAATAGCTCCCATCTGTTCAAACGGTACAGTGAAGAGTTTTCAGGACGTACGAAGTGTGTTCTCTATTCTGTAGAAGAAAAACTGCAGCTGACAGGGCCAGCCTTGAAATATGGCATGCAATGCTGTTTTTGTCCAAAACCCATTAATTACAGTTCTGGCTCTGTGAGTAGAATGCAGTGCAAATGTAAAGAAAAAGAAAAACAGAGCTGAAAGCAGATTACAGACAGCAGACAGACAGACTGCACGTGAGAAAGAAAGCTTTTTGCAGTAAATTCACCGAAGGATCAGCGACAGCAGAGAGATTCATTTGAATATCACCTACTATGTAGCTTCGTGGTTGCCTGGACATGTCATGTAGGGCACGTAGGCGGCTATGGACTGGATCTGCCTCATGAACTCGTCTCCAATCCTGGCATTGTCCTGGAACAGTGTCATCCAGCCATTAAACATGATGTCAAAGATTTTCCTGTTAGACAGTGTTTCATTTTCATACATTCACTCCATTTTCCAGACAGCTTCAGGAACGCATCATAAGGCTAGCAAACAAACCTCAATGAAACCAGAAGATTTCGTCTTAGATATCCTAATACTGGCTTAAAAAGCACACTGCGGTTCATTTCTCTTCTGATGGCTTTTACCTGCCGCAGCCATTAACAAAGTTTCGGGCTAAATTCCCTTTCTCTGTTTTTCTATTTATAATATCAGCGAAACCACAGGTTGTGCTTGCACATTCCAGCTGAAAACACAGCTCAGATGAATTATGGTTATTAATTTTTGCAGCAGTCTTATGATTAACATTCTCTCCATATTAAAAAACAGCATTAATAATGCACGTTATTTAAAGGAAAACTATATTAGCATCCAAGACAAGGTTATGTCCCCGAATATCAAAGATGACAGCTGTGAGGATTTCATATGAGCAAATATATTATTGGGACTTAAGATTTGCGGTTTTGAATAGCACTACTTTTATACATGAAATACTTGGGCGACACAAAGCGTACTCTCGTCTTTCACTGCAGGCTTAAAGCATTTCACAGTATTGCTAATCATAAGCTGAATGTCTCGACCACAGGCGAGAGCTTTCATATGGCCTGAGAATAAAGAGTTGTATGCTTTGGGAAGGAAGAAAGGCAAAGCGGCTTATTGCTTCTGTCTTATTAGAATTAGCGATATATCAGAGTGATTTTTAGAGTATAAGGTACTGATGAAGGACATTTGCTGTCAGTGATCTTAATTGGAATTGGGTACAAAGATAGAAGGGTAAATTACCTCGTGCATATCATAGGCAAAGTCCCCTGTAAAACAAGCAGAAAAAGTATCTATGAATTATTAAGTCTTTTACTGTCTCCCAGCATGGTGTAAAAACAAGATGTGGATCTTTGTGCAGATTAAGTTTCCCCAAAAAAGTTATAGTATCTAATCAGCTTCACTTGATTCATCTGACATCATCATTCATTTTAGGAGCACTGAACCTAAAGGAATATCTTGAAATTGAGCAGTTTCTTTCCTAGCGTTAGATGTAAAGAAGCTAAACATGAGGAGGCTTAAACCACAAGGCAGTTAGAAACTGGGAGACAACTAGTCTGGCTGTGCCTATCATCAAAACCCCAAAATGTATAAATGACAGTTTATAGTTCCACAGGGGATTACATCACTTTGCTTTTCCTTGCTTTCTGTCTTTATGTGGAGCTAACTAAACAGTTGCTCTCTATTTTCATATTCACTGCACAGACATGCTCGCTGCACCAGTCTTCACAAGTACTGCTCCAACAGTTTGGTGATTTAGATATTAAACAACAGCAAACATGTTCAACAAAGTGCATACAAAGTGTATATGCAGCAAGTTGAAGTCAGGAACATCACTGCCTCCTTTAAGACTTTCTTTATTGTTTCAATGTTTAAATGCACTATTGTGAAAGTGCTATCACATTTGACTTTATATCACATTTTACTACACTTATGACTTGAGATGCAATAAAAAATAAAGCCAAATGGTTTGGATAACATCCTGCAGAGGCCTCTGTATTGGTTTGGTGTTTCACAGTAATGAGACCACTAATTTGACAAAAACTGAATTTATTAATAACCCCTCAGCAAGCTGTGTTGCACACTGTGCTGCTGTGCCTTCCTGAACCTGCTTTTTGGGCAAGCAGGAGAGGTAGTAGTTCACTTGGTGCTTCAATAAAAAAGTGACAAAATAAAAGAAAAACGATATCCTTGTTTTAAAAAGAAAAAGTTGAGACAGAGACCAAAAGCTGGAGAGCCCGTGAATCAGAATTTAGGGGGTTTTTTGGCTTAAAGATCTATATTCTGCAATATCATCTGTGAAGTGAATAGCAGCCAAGTGATCAGAATCCATCCCATACTGCTCAAAGTAAATATTGCAAATGACAAATGTGTATTATTATGGTAATTACAGTAATTACCGCAATGATACATTGCCTCATCATTAGACATTTCTGTTGGATGTCAGCAACCTTAATTGATTTATGTTAATACAATCTGCTGTACTTTAAGCAGTGCCTAATATCTGTGGATGACTAATGCCTTAAGCTCCAGTTTATAAAACGTAATGCCTCTTTTCCAGTGCTGAATAGTAAAATAACTATTAGGGTAGAGGTTACCTATGTGTAGGATGACATCGTACATGCCGAGCTGCGTGTCCTTTTGCAGTCGAGCCAGAGACTGAGGGTTCTCATTGCCAAGGTCACCATAAAAAGCAAACCTGGGGCTGAAACTAGTGCTGTCGTTCAGAGCAGTGAAGAAGAACACGTCGCTCCAGCCTTCATCGCTGCCACAGTGGTAGACTGAAAAAAAAGTTTAAAAGTTAAGTGTTTACACAGTGAGATGGTGTGAGAAGCCAAAAGCTAATGTCAGCTATACCAAAACTCCACCCACCATAAGAAGCAGCAGGTTTGAGGCCTATGAGTGTGACCCTGTGGATGACCAGTTTCCTCTTTTCCTTTCCTGAGTCAACAAATAGAGTCGCGTCACCTCTGGCGCTCAGCTCAAAGAGCCGAGCCCCCAGAAGGCTGTACTCCACCTTGCTCTCTGTCTTATTGAAGGTTGTCCAGGTCACTACCATAGAGCCTGGCACTCCTAAAGAACAAAAGCCCAGTAACTGGAAATGTGATGCAGATTGATCTGACAGAAATACTGGATTCACTTATTGGTGCATTTAGTAAAGCCAAACGATGCTTATGTGAAAAAGCTGAATTTACAAGAGCGGTACTTTTGATCTTGCTGCTGGCAAGATATAGCATTAGGAAGGCAGCTTGAGCTGGGCAGGTGCTTATTGCATAAAGACATCAGTTCATTAAATGACTACCAGATGTTTCACCTTAATAAGGAAAGAACAAAAGAACATTTCTGCTGCATCAGATATAGGTATGGAAATGTAGGTACTTATATGGTGCCCTTAACCTAAATAAATGACAAAGAACGCTGCCAGTCATGAAATGCTGCTGTGAGCAAACAGTTATGTCAAACAGCATATTGAGCAATTTATACAACAGATCTGTAAATCTGCGAGTCATGTGTATTTTTAATGGAAAAATAGTATCCCAAAATGAAAACACATGAGTCAGGTGGAAACAGTTCAAACACTTACCTCCATAGGAGAGGTGCACCTGTTCTGGCTGGGTCCAAATAGGAGGAACACCAAGCACCAGCAAGGGTGCAACAAATAGCAAAGCACAGGCAGCATGAACGGGCAACATGTTAACACTGGAGTGCAGGAACAAAAGCCTGGTTAAAGAAGCCACACACACGCACAAACACACATACTTAAATCACATGATCTCAACTTCTCATAACAAAAATCACATGACACCAAGGGCACTGGTATAAAAAAATGTGGATAATATACTCTGCCTTTTTTAAGCCTTCCCAGAAATGGCCTGACCTCGGTGGAAGTTCACACAGTGCCGGCTGGCTAGGATAAACAAACTCACATACTGTGTTTTGGTCACTGTTGAGGAAGTCCAAATCAGTTAACCTCCAGTAACCCAAATGATGAAACTGCAGAACCAAAAATAGCAGAGTCAGCAACAAGTTTGAATTACGTGACAATAAAAGCAGATGGTGTTGTTTTTCATTGTGCATTCAAGGCGGTACTGCAGTGAAAGACAGAAGAGATAAGCTCACAAGCCATGGCTTGTCTGAGATCAATAAAATGCAAAGGCAAGCAGTTGATATGCTTGACTGACCAGGACAAATACACTACCAGTGTAATAACCCATAAAGACAAAATCTTGCAAAGTTTTAATCGAGTCAAACTCTCCTATACCAGCTGGCCTAATGTATCAGTTTCATTAACTGTCAGTCAGGCTAATCATGCAGTATCTGTGAGATCGGCTGACCAGCACTAAGAAGTGTTTGGTTTTTGAAACGTGCTCCATCACTATGTCAACAGCCGATAGAGGGTGCACAGTCCAACAGCTGAATCATGAATGGGGTGCTTTATTCTCTAATGATGGGCGGTGGTATCTACCGCTGGCTAGAATTCAATTGCCTAAAAGAATCAAAGGGAGTGTTTAACTGTCCTATCACTGTTTAGAGAAGGAGAGCAATGTGAGTATACTATGTATACCATTTATGACAGGTTTATTTCTTTCAGTTTAAATGATTTGAAGTGCTTTTACCTATATTTCCTCGACCGCTGTTTGTAACTCACAGACTTCTAATTAATATGCTTTCTGCCTTGTTAGCTGCTGGCTACCTAGCTTAATTATATGTTAACGACAACTAAAAGCTAATACTGTATGTTACGTGCAATAGAAAGCAATTCATTTTGCCTGTGGACGAAACTTACAGATTAGCACAAACGACTTCTGTCCTGAATAATGGCATAAATACTGAAATAACAACTTCAAAGAGTTACAGCTTAGCTAAGACCAACCAGCTGTTTGGCTGGAAAGCCCTTCCTGTCTACGTCATCGTACAGAACGACAACACTGCCCAAGAGGATTGTGGGAGATGATGTTTTAATGTGTTTAGAGTACCGGTAATTAAATTCAGCACAGAACGTAAGGGAATAAAAATAAACAGGCTTTCCAACATTATAAGATTTATTGTTAAGAAGCATCGTTACAACAACGAAGCAATAAGTTTGTAACTATCTCACTGTGTTTACAGTGGTTACTGTGTGTACATTTGTAACCCTTATGTTGTGGGGACTGTTTACATCTTCCACAATATGGATGCCTTACCTATGGACAGAAACTTAAGCTTCCTACACACTAATCCTCTAAAATCCTGTGATACATATTTTTTTAAATTAGCATCTTGTCTGCAGGGACAACTTAAAAAATGAGCACAAATAAAAGAAATCCATTAACGTGATCCTGAAAATCATTCATTTAGGTTTACGGCCCTAAGGTTCACATAAGTTAGGCACGCATATATTTTATTTGCTAACTGATTCAAAATGGCCTTTCTTTTTTCTTTCTTTTTTTTTAGAGAGAGGGATAATGGACTCACACACTGAAGATGCTGAGAGCCAAAGTGTTGAGTATCCCTTCCACTGTGATACACCACAGTACAGAGTGAGCTATCCCAAAGGGAGAAACACAAAACAAGTGACCTGAATTGCTCATTTTGATATGCAAATCTATTTCTTTTTCCTGGAACTTATTATGCTGCTAATTGTGTTATGTATAACCATGGTTTTGTATTTTTATGTGCAGGTGGATGACGACGCAAATGAAGAGTTCAACAAAAAGAGGTATTTCCTGCCTCTTTTACATTTATTACAGCCATTTGTTTTTTGTTTCGAGCTACATTATCGAATTTTTTCCCTTCCAGATACCCGGTTAGTCGCTCTGCCAACAACCCAGGCAGAGTGAAGCGGGTAGTGTCATGTAAAAGGAAGACTCATCATTTGACTGTGGCTCGGAGGAAGCAGCTTGGGTCCGGGAGGACTTGCGATGCTGGAAACAAAGAAAACGAGACGAAAGTCTCGCAGGACGCACAGCAGGATATTTTCAATATGGACTCTTGTGAGTTCCCACTTCATGTCACTAATAACCACAGGACTGGTAGAAGTGACTCTGAAGAGGCTGACTACTGTGCACTGACTGAGGTCAGTGAGGCTTATTCATGTCTACGTTGTTAAAAATTCCTTCTTTTCTTGACATGCACCTGAATCCAATTATGTTTTCCAGCTCACAAGGGATCATCACACAATGACTGATGTGCTTTTTGGAAGAAATCTAAGACTGAAAGTGGCTTTAACGTTGTGGCAGAGAAATGTTGGAGAGCTGTTGACATACTTTCTGAGGTGTGTACCCTGTAGTTGGTTTCAAACATGTGCCATTGTGTGTTTGCTAGAATTTCCAAAGTATGGTTACATAATTTTCTTTGTACAGAATCCAAGACAGTGGGGTGTTGGTTGACTTTCTCCCCCTCATAAGCAAATGGTGAGCACCGAGATTTGCAGCAACCTTAGTAAAACTGGCAACAAGCAGAGTAAATTATATTTTCAAATTTTCTCCGCAGCATTGATGAGGATTCTCCAAAGATAACTATCGGCTGTTGTGTTGACCTTTTTCCTTTAGTTAGCAAAATCCTCAAGAGTCCATATGAAGAGTGAGTAATCCTGTTGACTGAAACACTTTGCACATGCATAATGACAGACCCTATGTTTAGCAGCAGGATAATTGCTTTTTATTTTGTTTTGTTTTCACAGGCATCTTATTGTTGGCTTAAAGTGGATACATTCAGTTTTAAAAAACTGGTGGGAGGATCTGAAAGCAAGCCGTTTCAGTGGATCGACAAAACCTCTGTTTGATGAGTAAGTTTTATATATTTCACATGGGAAAATCCAAGCAAATCCAAGCGTTTGAAGCAATAAATAGTCATTAGATTTAACGTTCACGTGCCACAGTTCTACGATTTGCTTCTTTGTCGCAGAAACTTTCAAGTTTTTAATCAGCAGTTATGGGAGTTGTGGAAACAGGAAGCTTTCCTGAAGTCTGTTTCAGGACCTGCAGAAGACATGGCAAAGGTCAGTGTAAAAATTCAGTTCTTAGTAAACATTTTCTTACACTTTACAAAAGCAGCCTTGTTTTATGTGCATCTTTTTGCCCTTTAGGCCATCAATTACTTCCTTTCACAACTCACTTGACAGCACTGAAGATTCAGAACGCATTGTTGAAGTGTTATTCATACATGTAGCTGCCATTGTTTGCAGTGAGTGGTTCTTACTGTGGGGCTGGATGTATTTGCAGAGCAAATTAAGCATTAATTAAAGAACCGAGCAATGTGTACAACAGCGATGTAATGGTGTGACAAGGCTGATTTGCACAACTGTCTCTTTTGTGACAAAGTATGATTTTGTAAATAATTGTCCAGCTTTTCTCAGAAGTTGAAGATTTTGATCACTGTAAGAATGAATGGTTCCTGTTCTGTGTATCTATTCTTAAGTCAATGATTAATACATTTTGTAATTTGCGATTGATATTGTAATAATATGTTACAAAAAACTATTACTTTTACCACTTCCTTTCTGTGGGGAGGAAGGGTACTAACGTTTCTGTTTTATAGATGCAAATGCAACAATTACATCTTATATAAAAGAATCTAAACAAATCCTTTATGTTAAATGAATTTTGAATTGAGCTGTCAGATTACAAGCAACACTCTGTGACATACCTCGCTATGGGCAGGGGAAAGTCTCAAGGGGAACGTCTCCAGCGAGTAACGAGGATCTAAACTATCAACAACAAGTAGCAGAACACAGCAACAAATCTGGGTAGTAGGCCTGTCTTGAAGTAAGGGCAGACACCAGTTCTGATCAGGGGCTTGCAAACTCCAATTAACACACAAAAACACTCAATAGGAAGAGGAGTGAAATGACCAAAGGCCAAAGCTGAACCTTTACAGTTCAGTCTTAGCTGGACTTTGACCTCATTCACTTGAAGTGATCTAAGTACGGCAGAGATATGTGTTTAAATGTAGGATTTATCTCACTTCACACAGATAAGTCAAGGATTGGTGTCTATCATTTTAAGATGAACCTGAGGATAAAGTCCAACTCTAACTGGGCACAGGCACGGCAATACACTGAACTTTCAATCTGAACTCAGCTGCTGGCTGTTGGATTTGTGTTCTGCTGCTTTTTATATGCAAATACAGGGTGGGAGAGGATTTCTGCACTGTTTTCAGAGACTTAATGTAAGCACCTTGATTCTGTATTTCTATATTTGTTGAGGGTACTTAATTAACTTCATTAAATTTTGTATTAGTCTTATATCGGTTTACTTGTTTCACTAAAAAATGCTGTTGGTTTGAACACAGAAGAAAGTGAAGGATGAAGTGTTTGAGATGTCTGTTGCCAACAGCAGCTTTGCTGCTGCTTAATGTGACTGGACTCGTCATGGAGCATCTCCAAGCTGAAAACCTCAGTCTCCTTTCCCCTGATGAGCACAAATTGGTCCTGAACCGTGGAATGAGAGGTATTTATTTATGCAGGCTTTCACTTTCAGTTTGTTCTTTGTCTGTTTCAGTTGTGGATTTGGCATTGCTGAAGAAAAAAAAATGTATTCAAGTTAGGAGAATTTCTAAAACATTGGTTTGGAAAGTAATTTGATTGTTTTTAAATGGTGAAAACCTTCATCACAGATTATCTGTGAAAATTACTCTTATAGATGTGAGAGTCATAGTTCCATTCGGTAGATCCAAATTGTTTAGTGATTCACTAACTAAGCATTAGGTCGTCTGAGGTTATTTGTGTGTTGTTAAAAGTTAATTTGTTTGAAAAACAGCTGTAAGATTTTGGCAGTTGATCAAGGTTTTATGTGTTTACATGGGAAATATTGAGAAACTGTGTTGTTGTGCTGCTGCCATCAATACTATCTAGAGTGGTGCTTAAAAGTTTCTTCATTTCTCCATAAATATCAGGGTTAGAAGGATAGGGTTAGAAGCAAATTCAAGCTGAAGCTATATTCTAGTTTTTGTTTTTTCATTAAATATGACTTTTGAGTGATGCCACTGTGAATTTTAAAAAGAGAGACTTACAATGTGATCGTCACATCACATATGAGGAGATGAATCATGACAAAAACAAAGGAGATTTCTGTGAACATCAGGAAAAATGGTGTTGATGCTCACTGGGCTTGAGCAAGGCAACAGAAACATCTTTTATGTGGTTTGACTGCATCAGTCCACACTCAGGAGAACAGGATTGTAAACCTTCTGTGTCCTTTCCCTTGTCTCAGCTGCTGTCCTGTTTTGTTTTGTTTGTTTTTTTCAGAATAAAAAAGAAATATTAAAATTAAGAGAAATTTGGTTGTTACCCTGTTCAAGAAAAGATGACCAAGAGAGATTATTCTAAGAGGGTAATTTCTGAGTAGAAGCCTCTTTCACGTTAATATTAATGCTCTCAAGTACACCATCAAGAAAACACTGAACAGGAGCAGTGTGCATAGCGGGACTCCAAGTGGAAAGTCACTGCTCTCCAGGAAAGCACAGATGCCCATCTATAGTTTTCTCTTCACAGAAGGGTATCAGTAAAACTGTATTTTTGTGGATGAACGTGATTAAAAACTTAATTTAAATCTGAGAGATTATCTTTGGAGAAAACAATACACAACACCATAAAAACGTTTTCCCAATGCATGGTGGAGGGAGCATCATGGTTTGGGTCTATTTTGGAGAATTTGGGCTAATTCTAAAGGAGGTCAATCTGTGAACTGAATCTAAAGAGAAAGTAGGTCATGGCAAAGAGAACTCATCACACAAGTTGTTTTTACTAAAGACGAGAAGTGAAGATAAGAGATAATGGTTTGAAATGTCCAGAGTCAGAGTCCTGACCTTTGTGCTCCAGAAGAATCTGAGGTAAGCAGGTAATTCAAGGAAACCCACTGCCACCTCAGACATTTATTCCGATTTTTTTTTTTACTGACTTTTAGAATTTGTGTTAAAATCTAATAATGCTTTGGGTAGAAATATAGAAAATAGCACAAGGTAAACACATTTTCACACACTACTATAATTCCTAATCTGTATTGCTGGTTACCACAGTGCAACTTTTGACTCTACAACTTAAACATAATCAAAGTGTACATGAGGTGAGTTTAAATAAGTTGTTTGGCAATTTTGAAAACATAGATTTTTTTTTTTCATTCTCTTTGCTAGAAGCTAATGTTAGCAAGCTGGTTAGCTTAGCTTAATGCAGAAACTGGGACCGGGAAAGCAAGCTTCCCTTTTGAAGGTTGCAGAGCTGATGTAATTATTTGTACTAAGTGAAGAAAAGACAATTATAATGTGTTAATTATTAAAGATGCTAGTGATTCCTCGCAATAGAATCATTCTAATCACCCATTATTAGATTTGATATGACTGATGTTTATTGCTCAACAGTGCTGCCCAGAGACTGCTATGAAATGCTGATGGCCTCTTCAGGCCAGGCCAGAGACGGTGTGTACCTGATCCAACCAGCCGTGTGTGTGTGTATGTGTGTGTTGTGACATTCTGGGTGTAAATGTATCAGCTTGACCCAGCTTGACCTTTTAGACTGCAGCAATTTCATGATGGTCTCCAGATAACAAAATGTTAATCAATGCCATAATGTGCATCAATTTGGAGAAAAAAATACTGGTATGTTTTTTTTTTTTAAATCATTTTGAATCTATATACAGTGTACAAAATATATAATATTCTTTCAGCAGCAATTATCATACACTATAGCAAGCCTACTAATTAATGAGCAGCACTATAAGATGTACCAGCCTCTGGATATCTTTTGATATCACCTAATATGTATGTAGAAATTCATAAAGCCAAAGTTTTTGGTGCAAAGATATGATTTAAAGCCATTGTCTCACACCTTCTTGAAAGCTCATGCCAGTTTAGAGCTGACCACAGGGTTTTGTCCATACCAGTATAGTTTTTCTTCAATCCTTTTCTTTTTCCACTGGCAGAGTAAGAGCATGCGAAAGGTCTTTTGGAAAGTCTTGTTGCAAAGGGCGTAGCACATGGGATTGACAGTGCTGTTGACGTAGCACAGCCAGTAGCCCAGGTGCCAGAGGGAGACAGGGATGCACTGTGAGCAGAAGGTAGAAATCAAAACCATGATGTTATAAGGAGTCCATGTTAAGATGAAGGCCAGCAGGATGGCGCTGAGAGTCTGAGCCGCCTTTCTTTCTTTGATGAGTACCATCCTCTTTCTCTTGGTGATCTGGTTCTTCAGCGTTGTGTCTATGGGCTTGGACGTTGTGGAGGTGGATGGAACACTCATAGACTCAGCCGAGGAGAATGTTGATGATGCCATTTTTGTGTCTCCATTTTTGCTTTGGTGCTCCACGTGGCTTTCTTTAGTCACTGGTTTAAACTTGTAGGACACGCACTTGCTGCTCTTCTGAGAGCTGCTTTTGGGTGGTGTCTGGAAGAAACTGTCTTCATCGTAGCTGCTGAGCTGCTCGCTCTCGCTGCATACTCCGCTCTTGCTGGCCTCGCAAGCCTGGTTCCTGAAGGAGGCCTGAAAGCCTCCTGGAGACACTGGCCTGTCCTCGTCCTCTGAGGAGGCATAGCTGTTAAACGTGGTCAGCTGACCAGCTTTAGACCACTCATCACTGGTGGTGGCTGCCGATTTGACAGCATTACTCCTAGTGGAAGATGACCAGGAGGCCTGGTTCCTGTCATGTGAAGCTGAACTTAGTTTGCAGCTAAAACAAGATCTGATGATGGTTTTCTGAGGCTGGGTCACACCAGAGTCTGTAGAATAGTTAATCCCCTGAAGCTCTGCAAGATCTTTTGTCCTCTTTTCTGTCTCCTTGTAGATTCTGCAGTAGAGGATTGTCATGACTGATACAGGGATGTAAAAGGCTGCAATAGCTGTTCCAAAGGTAATCACAGGCTCAGAGAAAAACTGGATTTGGCATTGTTTCTCGGGGACAGTCCTCTTTCCAACAAAGTACTGCCAGCAGAGAATTGGTGGGGCCCACAGAACAAGCGACACTAGCCAGGCTAAACCTATCATGATGCCAGCTCGTTTAGGAGTCCGCTTGGCCCTGTAGGTCAGAGGCCTGGTGATGGAAAAATATCTGTCAAAACTGATCACTAGCAGGTTCATGACTGAGGCATTACTAGCTACATAGTCCACAGCCAACCACAAGTCACAGGCAAGATTTCCTAAGGCCCAGTAACCCATCAGTATGTAAGAGGTGTATAAATTCATGGAGAAAACACCTATGATGAGGTCAGCAGCTGCCAAACTCAGCAGGTAGTAATTATTCACTGTCTTCAGCTGGCTGTTGACTTTAAACGAGACCATTACTAGAACATTCCCCACAATGGTAATGAGGCTGACTACAGCTGAGACAGTTGCAATGGTGATCACCTCCCAGAGACTGTGAGTGACCAAGTGGATGTCCATAGTGCTGGTATTTACTGTGGAGTTCATATTTTCTCCTTCCATGGCCTTTTCTTGATTATTGCCATCCAACCATGACATGGGTCTTTAGGTTTGTCATTTCCACGAAGCCCTCCTGAAAAAAAAGAAGAAAAAAGACAGAAACATTACTCTATATCTGTGCCACTAGATGGCAGCAGTTCAGCGTGCATCAGATGGTCAAACTTGAACTTGCATTAATGTTTGGAGTGAGAATATTCAGACTAATATGTTTTCCTCCTTAAATAATTTACTACTAGATACACAGTCCACCACCAAGCACAAGCCGCAGGCACTAAATTTAAAACTTACATGTTTTATACAATACAGATTAGCATTACTTGTCAGCTGATTAATTCATGTGAGTATGGAGCCATATGGAATGTTTCAGGCAGTCAATGCAAAGATCTGTGATGCAAAGATCCAGGTCATCACATCAATTTTATTTATTGCTAAAGTGGAAATATTGCTAATATCTGTAACAAAACACATTTGAAAATGAGGCGAAAAAAAGTATCTTGTGGCAAAACGAAAATTCTACAACAAGTGATGGTGGTGATTGTGGTTTTGTTATTCATTCAACAATGCAGAGAGAGTGCATAGTTTAGTAATTATCATTGTCTTCCAGATGTATACTGCATTCTGGGAGAAACCAAAATTGTCTTTATATCAAATATGTTATAAATAATGATGAGTTAGCATCTTTAAAAGTTGCTACTTTATAAGTGTGCAAATAAATCATCATTTTAAATGTATCTACTTGGATCGCATTCATTTGCTTACAGGAGTAAATAAATGTATTAATATAGTGCCTTTCAAGGTACAAATCACAGGGTGCTTCACATCGATATAAAACCAACAGAGTGAAGCAGACATAACACATCAGAGTGATATGTTATAACTGAAGAGTAACCATCTATTATTTGGTTTTTTTGTACTTACTATATTGCACACTTTCTGCTTGTGATAGGGTCAAGCCTTCCAGCAATGGTCAAAGGTTATTGGCAGGGTTTTCACATACATGCTACATGTAGTCACATGCGTTGTGAGTAATTTACATGTTTGTCCATTTCACATGTTTTTGAAGGGGAAATTTATTTGCTGTAAGATGTTTAATTTGTAGATATATTAATTCAGAAACCCAGTTTTGAAGTGACTTAAACCTCCAAATGCCTATATGCCTATATTTCAAACTTGCTGTCAGCTTATTTTCATCAATCTGCTGTCCTTTTTTAAGATAGACTGTAATAATCAAATAATCAAACCTTTCCTACATGACTGTTTGATCATTAGTTTCCCTGCTAACGCATCTTCTCGGCTGTTGAAACAACTATCCCTGGACTGCAGGGACCATGAGTGACCTGTACAGCGAATAATCCCCTCACTAATCAACAACGTATTCGAGCGCTGTTGTTTTCACGTCCGTGCTCAGGGTAACAGTGAAAATGGCAGACATGCAGGCTTCCCTCCCTCTCAGGTTAGAGGAGGTATGTGAAAATGTTGTTCCTCTGTGCTGGAAACTACAATCAATAGTGAGTGCGAGGCTATCCATGCCAGCCTGAACCCCACAGGACTTGATGCCTTGTTTTTCATGGACTACACGCACATAACAGATCCGTGCAGTCTCATGCTCACTTTGGAGGGTTTCAGATTTACTCAAGCAGGATTAAATCCTGTGAAATTGAGTAAATTCCCATCTGCAGTATTCATGCAGACTATTTATTTACATATATGTAATGTCTGGGTATTTCTCTTGTTTCATAAGTTAATAATCTGTCACTCCCTCCATCTTTATAGAACGGACACTCTTCCCTCAGGAAATGCTGCAGCCAATTGGACACCATTGGTATTTTCATCCATGCCACTTGGTCTGCTTAAAATTAGAAAATCACTGTTACAGCCCAGCATCTGTGTCCTGTGCATGACCTTCCAAATGCTAACATTTTATGTTCACGTTCACAGTTATTCTGTTCTATTGAAAATAATACAGCTACGCCATATGGTAAATCTACCATCAGGGAGGTACAGATGCTCTGAGACTCGCAGTGCAGAGCAACAATGAACTCAGTGCAGATAACCTCCATGTGGGGAGCAGCAAATGAAGCTTCAGGCTGTCAGCCAGCACACTGGCACACATGTGGGTGAAGACAGCTTTACATTACCCTCTCAAACAGCCTGTTCCAAAACATAGGCAAAGGAAGCTACTGTAGGAAAGCAGTCGGTGGTGGGGGAATTGGCTTTCAAACATGTATACAAGCGTTTATATATTAGATGGCTAACCCCAGAGTGTAAGAGTGCTCTCATCAAAAAAAAAAGTAAAAAGATGTACATATATAGAGAGAGCAGGGTAGTACATCAGAGCTGCTTTGGAAAGCTTAGTATAGCCAGAAAAAAAATGATTAAATATTTTCTGTGGTTCCAGAGATGTTTATGTTCCTTAATGTTACGGTCTTGCAGAGTGAGGCCACTTTCCTTTAGTTCAAAAACAGTAAACATGATTATTTTGTGACTAGTTTCTAAAGCTCAAATTACTTATGTTTTTCTGTTTTTACCAATCCATTTCATGTTCACTTTAACAACAGTTTTTGATCTTACTTTTCTACTCTGAGAAAAGGTTTGATCTAGCAAAGTCAAACATTAAAGTAGGAAATTTATAAAAGTATATGTGGACAGATTTTAGTGATGTTAGCAGCATGGTTCTGGGGGTAGTAATGCATTTTTTTGGGTCCATTATGTTGATCTAGACTTGGGGCAAAATGTGGTCTTGGAGACACTTGATGTAGCAGGAATTGTCACTATATATATTTTATAAACAGAATAGTGTGACAACCAAGAAAAATGAAGGTTGGTTGAGAGACGGGCGTACTGTGAGCCATGAGTACTGAGTGTTCACAGAATGGGACCACAGACAGTATAAAAGATGAACATAGCTAACCCATCATAAGCCTCGAGCTAAGAGTTTTTGCCATTGCTATCTTTGTACAATCAGAAGTCTTTTGGCAGCCAGCGTAGCCCCCTCCCTGTGGGCCATTTAAGAATGCAGGTTTAAGGACCTTGGTTGCCCTTTTCAGATTTGAGCTGTACTCCCTTTTTTACAAACTATGGATGGGACATCAATTAGCATACCAGTAGAGTGAGTTAGTGAGATACTAACATGCAAAAATGTTGCAGCCAGTGTGATCCCATCAAAAGATGGACCAATTTGTCAATGTTCATTACATAAATTAAGCACAATTATGTCAGCCACAGTTGATGCCTTCTAAATAACACCATCTAAGCGGCATGTTAAATTTATTCTGCAAAAAATATCTTGAACTGATTATTCACTCTCATTATCACCCAATATTCACTCTCTGTTGTTTTTTTTGTCTCCTAAACAGAAACTCTGCTAGCTCTGCCACTAAACGTTCCAATACATTGACAAGCTAACTATGTACAATTCATAGACTGTAAATAAAGCATGTACATTTCCACTTTGATGTCATGCATTGGTTGGTAAAGTCATGTTATGAAGCCTGGAGTTGAGTATTTGGACTGTTCCCATCTTGGTGTTTTGAAGTCATCAGATGTCATCACAAGGTATCCCACCCTAAAATATACCCTGTTTATCATCTACTTTAATTTGACTGGGACTATTTAGGGAACATGAACGGCAGAAGCACTGTGTGAAAAACTAAGTATAGCTCATGATTCAATAGGTAACCAGTCTTTGTTTTTTTGTATGACTTTATCAGTCTCTTGCATCATTGAGGAGGAATCTTGGCCCATTCTTTACAACATTGCTTCAGTTCATTGAGGCTTTCAGACATTTGTTTATGCACAGTTTTCTGAAGGTCCTTGCTTAACTCTACATTCTCTGGACTTTGACTAGGCCATTTTAAGCCTTTGAACAGATGGCCTCGCATTTGATGCTAGAGTACGTATACAGAGGAGTTAATGGTCATCCCAGTGACTGCATAGAAAGGATATTGCAGCAGAGGTCTTGTGGTTTGTTCAGATACAACTTTGCAAATCTAAGCCGTGTTGCCATGTTCGTTTTAAGCTTTCTACTGGACATGGCTGAATTTGTTGTGACATCCACTTCTGGGAGATAACTGGCAACTTTTGTGAATGTTTTCCGCCTGTGAATAATCTTTCTTACCATCAAATTTTGGGATTCACATTAGTTGGAAATGGCCTTATAAACACCCCTAGACTGATGAGCAGCAACAATTGCTTCTCCAAGATCACTGCTAGTGTCTTTCCTCCTTCGCAGTAACATTAACTCACACCTGAGTGATCCAGACCTACAAACTACCAAAGCTTTTGCTTTCACAGAGGCGTTCAAACTTGTTGATGATCAATTAATCAATGCATTTTGCCTTAATTTCTGTTAATTAAATAAATAATGACCTGTCATACTCTGTAGTTCATCTGAGGTTGCATTTACTTCATTTTAAGACCAGCTATTGACCAGATGATTTTTTTTTAGTATGTCCTGATTCTAACTACCATGACTGACTGGATTTTTTCTTGCTCCCTGCTGGCTATTAGAAACTGTCGGTTTGAGAAATTTCTGTGATGGCTTACATTTTAAACCTTGGAAGCAACGTACAGCTTATGTTCAATTTTGTTTTAGAAAGTCACAGTTCAGTGGAGTTTTTAACATCTTCCTGAAAACAGCTGGGATTTTTTTTTTTTGGAGGGGGGGGGGTGTTTTTTGTTATTATTGTCCTGGTCTTTGTTTTCCCCCAAAATGATGGTATGTAAGTGAGAGTAAATGGTAAATTTAATAGTAGACAGTTTAGCAGTTGTTTGAAAGGGGCATTTATTAACCCATAGCTAATAAATCTTTACTAATCACTACGAGAGGCACACACTGTTTTCACATAGTCATTTGATACATTTTTTATTATAATAGTCATAGGCTATTTGATGTGGCTTGGAAAATATTACTCCCCCTAAACATAACAGTTTTATCAGTCTTGCGTGAGCATGTCAGTTTGCTGGCGTGATCCCACATAAGTGACACTCTAAAAACGCATGGCTACAGACTTTCCAATCTTATTATGCAAGCTATTTGATTTTCCTTTTTGGAAAAGAATGAATCAGTGATGAAAGGTGCACTGTTTTTGGAATAGAGATATTCCTGACTCACTGATGACTGTTGTGTTCTAGGTTTACAGGCACACACACAAAGAATAGACTTGTTCTGCTGCTTGACCTCAAGTGGTAGAACAAGTCAAGCCCGCTAATAGCTTCTAAATCGAAGCAGGAAGCATTTTAATGGTACACTCAGAGCTCAGGCTGTGGGGTAAACATGGCCTCTGCCTCACTATAAATAGTGAATATGGTCTGTTGTGGTCTGTTTTTTGACTTTTTATGGATGAAGCTTGGTATCAAATGTGACTCACATTGGGGAATGGGCAAGCTTTGTCAACCCAGTAAAATGAGGCGTGAAAAAACAAAGCTAGTGCTGCAGTATCTCAAGGGTGATGTGCAACTCTGTGATTTTGGTTTTACAAAAGGCTTCATGTGAATTATAGCTTTATATGAGTGGTTAAAAGTGTGTATCAGTGCCCAACAGTGGTGCAAAATAATCGTGTTGCTCTTTCTAAGAAAACTGAGTCTCCCTTATTAATTATACATACTAAGGGTATCAGACCATTCGCTGAAATATAGTGTTGGTATGCATAAGTAATGGCCATTGATCCAGTGATTAACAGTGCCCAGCTTGCGAGTCTGCACAGGTAGCACAAATCTGTTCCGAGCCTCCAAACTGGTTGCAGAGGCAGACATGTTGAAGCCTGGCTTCCTGCTGATCCTCTGGCACTTGGCCATCATTGCTCCTGTGCAGTAGCTTCATACACTGCCCCCACCAAGCCTCCTAGTCACAGGTAACCTTTCTTTACATTGTCCTTTGGTGGAAACACAACTGCACAGCACAGCCAAATGCAAGGAAGCGATTAGTGCATGTGTGGCATTAGCAAAAGAGAAAGGAGATGAGAGTGATCATCAGAAGAAGGAGAAAGCAACATAGAGACATGTCAAGGCAAAGGAAGCAGATGAAGCCATACTTTAGGCTATGCATCTGCCTGATGAGTGTGTGTGATGTGCAAATCAGCCCAAAAATCCTTGACACAACGGTTTGTGCCTCCTGTAATCAGCTCACTGGGGTACTGCTAAGAACTCTAGATATGTGGCATTCTGGAAGAGGAGGGTGGCTCCAAGATAATGCTTGAATCATTCTTATGTCAGGCGCTGAAGGGGAAAGAAAGACAATGAAAGTATAGGACAGAATCGGCTGAAGGCTTTTGTTGCTTAGCATTTTTCTACGCTGTGTTTTTAAAACCAGCACAAACCTAAATTACATCTTTTCTCCTCTGAGAAATGAGGACTACAATCGTTAGATGAATATTATGATCTGCTTAGTGGATTTGGCAGCTACTGGAGGGAATAAAACGATAACACTGAGTGACTGTTTTATGAGTGACTACAGCATTTCATTAAAACGCCATCATTTGGATAATGATCTGGCTCATTTGAATTGTCGTGTGAAGATTTTTCCTAAATACGATTGTGCGTCTGCCTTGGTTTGTGCCTCTGGGTTTTCTGATGTTTGTTCCCAACTCGGCCCATTTTCTCAGCGCTGCTATTACTTTTTGTCTGCACAACAAAAGATATTGGAAAAGCTAAGCAGTTGAGGCAACACATTTATAAGACTGCACACAAACACATGAATGATGTCGGGTTTCTTATGGTGCGTTTGAGCATGAAAACTCTCGAGCGGAAAATTTGCCATGTTCACAATAAAATCATAATACTACTAATATCACTGTGGATGTCATTGTGAAGTTTCTGGTGGTAAATTAGTCTACTAGTCTGCAACATTTTTGCCATTACTGCTCTGTGGCAGCTACTTGCAGGATTTTCTCAAGAGCACGAGCACCTTTCAGCATTTGTTGTAACACCTCACAAGGTCTGTGGGGACAGGAAGGACTCGTTAAAATCACGCTTCACTGCTTAATCCTTCTCTGTTTTGTCATTTCCAGTTAATCAAAGAGAGGACGGGAAGAAAAGAGCTTTAGCTTTTGAAGGAAAATATCGATTGGCTTTGTGGAAGTGAATCAAAATGCCTCTTTTTTTTCTTGGTTTAATTCCACTAAGGAACACGAATTTGATATTTTGCAACCATGGAGAAGAAAATAAAATATAGCTGCTATGATCAGATATTTTAAGACAGGTGATTGGAGGAATAGAGAGGAGATAGAAATATGATTGTGCTATAAAACTGGATGTATTACTGACAGATTAAGAGTGTGCATAGAAATATGTGAGAGGTCGATGTAGGTTATCACAGCAGATGCAAATCTAAAATTAAAACTCCAAAGGAATGAAGGAGAAAATAATTAAGACAATATGCCATGAGGCAAGCTATTTATTGAATTAGAACTAATTGGTAGTAACAACTTAAAACGGATATGAGGCTAAATAGATACATACATTATCTAGTGCATGATGCTTTTTCTATACAGCAAGTTTGCCCGAGGAACAAATGTACACACATCTTTTTGGAAGCTTATCCTCTGTTGCATTCATCAAGGTAAAAGGCTACATTAAAAAAACATACTGAGACCTCTCAGACATGCACTTGTGCACACATGATGCTATTTCCTCTTGAATCCAGGTCATGCCTTTGTGCATTAATCAAAAAGGGCATGATTCTCTGGAGACTGTGAAGAAAGCCACTGATGTAAAGGGGGGGAAAAAAGATGAATACTCACGGTTGACTTTCATCCGATCTCACAGTCTTCTGTTTAAGGGGAGACCGTGTCTCCTGGTGGGAGCAAAGTTCATTGTTAATCCCTTTGTTTTGCTTGTGAAGCCTTCTGCTCAAGTATGGTGCTGAGGAACAGGATCACAACACAGTTGGAGAGAGGATTGTGGTGGATGAGAAATCCTGCTGACTTGACCCTTGCATGCCGGAGGGGTCTTAGGGAAAAGTGTGAACACAGGGGTTCAGGAGAAAGACAACGGAGAGTAGGAGGAGGGTGGGTACCGGAAGATTTCGGTCATCCCTGCTGAAGAGGCGCAGCATGACACTCTTCTCAGCTGTCCAAAACCGACTGGTCTGTCCAGATGAGACAAGTATCCTTAAAGTTGCAAAGGGATCCTTCCTCTGGCATTAATAAATTAAATAACAATCTTAAATAAGAATCTAAGCCAGAGCCAAAGAAAGAAAAGTTTTCCTGCCTGTCTGAGCTGAGTGGAAACGATGCTGCCTCTCAGTCAAGTTGAAGCAGAATGTCACTGAGAAGCAGTGACTGAGCCAAGTCACTACCATTGCCACACTGCTGCTGCTGCTGCTGCTGCTGCTGGAACTACACCGGCTGACGGACACAGATGTAGCTGACGCTAGCAAGTTGGGAGGAGAAATTCCCATAGGGCTGAATGGTTCATCATGTTTCGGG
>VUQK01043914.1:11263-30221 GCA_015106715.1 Bujurquina vittata
CACTTTAGTTTCCTTCAAGGATGCCGGTGTTCACATTTTGGACTGGGAAGACGGATGGTTTGAAAGAGCAGCGCAAGAAGCATTCATGTCCGCTGTGAACGACCATCACTGTACAGAGGAGGTGGATTACATCACCAGCTTTCCCCCATCTACAACGCAGTTCTGAGTTCCCTCCCCAGTAGGGATGGGAATTGAGAACTGGTTCTTGTAGAGAACCGGTTACCAGTAATTCAATTCCTTGGAATCGTTAGTCAGCTTGCTTAAACTATTCCACTGACGTAAGGACGCATTTGCAATTACGCCACAAACACGGAGAGACAGAAGTGTCAAGATAAAATCATTACAAAATCATGTTCACAGTGTTTCTACAGCAGCAGCAGCAGCTGTTTTACGTGCAGTCTGTGCACGCTGCAAGCACAAGAAGGCGGAGCCGTCACTGAGACGGTGAGCTCACGAAAGGAAGCGTTTTTCTAGCGTCCAAAGCAGCAGCACTTTTTCCTGTAACCACCGTTAAAAGCTTTACTTTGAAGGAGCTGCAGGTCCTTCATCAACCACCTGATCAGGAAGTGAAGAAAAGAGAACTTTGTAGCTGCTCCATCCACCCTGTTTGTGTCACACAGAGAAAATAATGCAGTGAGGAAGTTAAAATATGCAGATGAATTGTTAATGTGAAAAAAGATCCCTCAGTTAATCAATGGAATAATTAATAGTTGCATTTTGCTGTATGCTCTCACTATACTGTATCAATAATCTCCATCTCCTGGAACGTTTAGTTGATGAGGACTGCCAGAGTCTGGCTGGCTCCGAGGCGGCTGCTCACACAGCTTGCTGCTGGATTTTTGGCTAAAATGGTAATATATTGATAGAGTTAATTTTCAAAGAGGAATTTTTATATATCAGTTTTAATTTTGTTCTACTTTAAATTAAAAAGAGTTAATGCAAACCAACCCATTTGCGGTATATTTTATTCACTAACCCAATGAGAATCAATGTGATATCGATAATGGAATCAGAATCGCTAAATTCTAATCAATTTCCATCCCTTTTGGTGACCCATCTTGGGTCAGGGAGGTAAAAAAAAATATATATATATATATAAATGACTATGCCTGTTCCAGTCCAGCAACAATGCACCGGCTGGTTCCCTCCGGGGTCCCCGAACTCTCCGACACATCCAAGTGAAAGACAAACAGCAACACATGACCTCAAACTCAAAGATTTTAGGCTTTGGCACATAAAAGATATCTGCCTCGGCATCGAACCTGGAGCCAAAAGTCTCCTCACTTCTTCCGAACCCTCAGCCCATTTGTACTTTTAATAAGATGACAATTCAAGAAGGACAATAAATCACCTTTTTTTGGACGGGTGTTTCCTTGAATATTGGTCCTCACCTCCTTTCTGTTGTCTACTGGATCTGTTCCTCCTGGTTCTACAAATGCAGCTCTCCTAAAGAACCCTGCTGTGGAACCTCTAGCTTTAGGCACTTTTAGACCAATTTTAAATTTACATTTTTTATCTAATATTTTAGAAATATTTGCAGTTTTGCAGTTCAGCCTGCATATGAACAATAGCAGCCTGACGGGTCAGCAGATTGCTTGGTGGATATTAGGGTTGGGGTTTTCTCCATCACACTTTTCCTCTGAATCTTCCCTTCGTCTCCTCTTCTTGATTTTCTGTCTCTCTCAGTGCCTTCGCTTTTCTTTTATTCCCTCTTCTGTACTTTTTTCTTAGCTCCCCCTCACGTGTTCCACCCTTTAATGCAGAAACACAGGTGACAGGCCTGTAGCACAAAGAGTTTTGTTCATGCTCCATCTCTCTTCTTGCTCCAGTGGCTGATCTGAGACCAGCCGGTGACAAACGTCTGCCTGCTGAGAAGGATTCTGCTGAATCAGGAAGAAGCGGATGGCGCGTTGGGACATTGGCGATGGACGCATCAATCTTCTAAATGAATCAAAGCCAATACAACATCTGCTGTTTGGCAGCTGCTTTCATACAGAGCAGAGAACAGAACCTGGAAAATGATGGAGCGTGAGCCTCCACAAAATATGATCCACGTGACACCAGGGTCACAGTTACCAACAGCAAGAGCCTTGCTTCTATTGTGTCAGACGGAACTATCTTTTTATGTATAGAAAGGTATTCATCAGTGAGCCATATGCTTACTGATGGATAGTGTGGCAGTACAGGTTCTCAGTGAGTGCTTCTGGTGTGCAGGCTGTCTTCACTGCTTTGCATTGAAGTTTTATTAAAGACTTCCTGAGTGTTTACGGTGTGTGGGGCTTCCTTATGTTTCTATTAACCTTAGAGGTCAACTGTTCTGCTCCTCGAACTCTAGAGTGGCTTTGGATGAGTCACAGTTCATAATAATCCTTATTTATCTGACACTCGGCCCTTTATATATTCATAAATAAATATTTACTTGTATCCTTACTTATGAACTATTAAACCAACAAAGACCAAAGCAGATACTTTTATTTTTTGCTTTCTAAACACTTTCCCAAGCAGCAAGCTGTCAGGAGTGAAGTGTTGGCTGGATCGAGGATGGGGACTCAAAACGGGGTTTACATTGTTGTGAGTTTGCTGTTTATCTAATTGCCCTGAATCATTCAAGAGGTTTGTCACTTGTAAACAGCGTATGCTACACACTGCAGTCTCACTAATGCATTCACTGCAGGTGTTCCTCAGAGAGGGTTTTCCAGCTGGCTGGCCTCATTCTTTCTGAGCCCCTGTAACCTCACATTACCTCTGAAAGCCAAATACAGATGTAAAGGTTTCATCAAAAAGCCTGAGCAAGTCAATTTATTTTGCCAATAACATGCAAACAATTCCCTGACGGCTCCTGTGTCTCTTCTGTGGCACTGCTGGCTGTGCTGAACTGTGTCTAAGACAAATCTGTGTGTTCCAGGAGGACACGGGCTGAGTCAGGAAGGAAACAAGGTGTTTGCTTTTCACCTGGGGTAGTCCGTACAGGATCATAAATCTCACGCTGAAAGTATTGGGGCGAGTGGGTGGTGGGATGGGCTCGTGGTTATGTGACTGCAGGGATGCATCCCTGAGAGTCAGAGGTTTTGTACTACAAACCACACTTAAGGCAGCAACAAAAGACCAGCGTATCCAGATTCTACCATCAAACTAGACAGGAACGCACTTCATATGATGTATTAGTACTCCAAATACACCTCAGGAACACCAGGAATAATAAAAGAATTGCTTCTGCAGCACAAAAAGACCACGAAAATACACAGGTTCACTTCCATCAAATGACATGATTGAAGTGAACCCTGGGTTGTGTTTTTCTGGTGGTGCTGCCACCTAAACATTATAATAACATGACAAGAACATCATAGGGACTGACTTGGCCTCCAGACTTCTTTTGGACGTCCTAAAGCACATTGCTCAGGGGATGCCACTGGATCCTGGGACTTTCTGTGAAAGGTTTGTACCTTCTGACCCATGGCTCTGGTTTCCACTGGGAGCTCTGCTTTCTCCTCCCATCAAAAACAAGCTCAATTCTCTGGACTACAGCGCAGGCTTACAGCTGCAGGTGCCCCCACACAGGCAGGACCTAAATCTCAGGATGGATTAAATGCCCCACAGGACACCCCAGAGATTGTGTCTCTATAGGCTTGCACAGTATGGCAATATATATTTTACATGCTGCATTAATGCTTTCAGTTTCATAATTTGACTCCATTTCTGGGCTTTGTGTTAATTTTCTAAAATTTTTGAAAATGTCACAGTTTTAAAACATCTTGATAGCATCCAGCAGGTAATTGGGAGTTTTTACTTTTATGATGGGGGACTTGCTCAATTCCTACAACTATCCCTGCACTTTTGAAAGTCAGACACGCACTCATGCTGTGCACTTGTGTTTCAGACAGAAACCTACTCGCTTCTTTTGCTGTCGCAGCTTTGTCTTATGCTGATAAAACACTGTACAGAGCATGTGAAAAAAGAAATTTGGCAATATGCAAATGAACAGCTGTGTGTCATCTGCATACAGACAGAAATAAATGTGCCTGACGTTCTGTGGCCACCATTAGAACATAATGCATCATATTTCTCCTTCCTTCTCCATGAACCTGCCTTTCATTGGCTGATATTAGCCCAATAAAACTCCAGTGTTCCCCTCTCTTACTCCCCTGTGTCTCTGTATCATTGCCACGCTAGCTGCGCTGAACACACCGAAGACAAATCTCTGCTCTCCAGGAAGAAACCGGCTGAGTCAGGAAGGAAACAAGGTGTTTGCTTTTCACCCGGGTTAGTCAGAACAGGATCATAAATCTCACTGTGAAAGTTTTGGGGCAAGCGGGCGGTGTAGATGGGCTCAGACAGCCAGTGAGACCATGCGAGTATGAAAGAATACAGCTCCACAGCTTCAACAGAAACATAATGATTGTATTAGAATTAAAATAGTGCTAGATTCCCAGTTTTATCTAAGACGGGTTTGAAAAAAGGGACGCAGAAAGAATGGAAGCATGCTGCATGATGAAGTGGAATAACACAGTGCGAACATGCAGTCAGGTGGAGCTGAAGGAATGATGTGCTTAGCCTAACTTGTTACTTTTCAAATGTAATAGGTTACAAATCAAAAATGAAACAAGCAATAATGTTGCATTTGATTGCTTTGGCTAACTGTTGTTCAAAAGGAAAAGGCAGAACACATTTCTATAGCGGTAGGGCATGTTTTCCAGTGGCCTCGGTTAATCACGTGGTTGCAGGTAGAGCAGACACAATGACCGGGGTTACACACTCACCCCCAAGGGCTAAGCTTAGGCCCATCACCGATGAAGATTTAGACCTCATTAAACACAATAAAACCTTCAGCAGAAGCAGCTGGTGTTTCCATTGGTGTTTGAGTTAAAGCTGTTTGGATGTGGTCCACCCACATCCTTAATGCTAGTTAGAGACCATTTCCCATTACTACAAACACTTTAGTGAGGTCTTAAACCTCACAGTGCTACAAAATTGTAGCAGTGTGTGTTTTTTTGGGTGTAAATTGTATCCATCTCTTCCAACTCCTGTTCACTGAGAACCTCACACAGCCTCACAGAGCATCTCACTTAGTTTGTTTGATTCTCTTTAGTCCTCCGAATGGCACAGAGTGTGTGTGTGTGTGTGTGTGTGTGTGTGTGTGTGTGTGTGTGTGTGTGTGTGCGGGCTCATTTGTGCTTACTATCTGGGAAGCAGTTGTCAGGGTCCATCGCCTCTTCAGCCGTCTCTGAGTACTCATCCTCTTCCTCTCCAGGCTTCCTCAGGTCCACCGTGCTGCCCTCTGATAGGCTGATATCGTCTTTCTGCTGAATAAAACAAGAAAGAAGAAACAACCAGTCAGAACCATGACCTCATCAGCTTCACCACACCAACCTGTAACTGGTTAAAATCATCCAATCACAGAGTGCCATTCAGCATTCGATATGCTGCCATCAGATTGCATGTCTTTATGCAGGATTAAATTATCACTGTAGAGAAAACAGTGAGTGGCGTTTGACACTCCAGTAATTTAGATCTGATGGCATGGCTCTGTTCTGGGACCTCGCAGACTCAAAGCTAACAAATCTGAATGATATGGCAGATTTAGTCAGATGTAGCTTGAAAACAGGGACCTGGGGTGGAGGTGGGTTCCAAAGTGGCTTGCAGGTGCAGCAACTACTGTAGACAAGCTAAAAAAAAGAAAAAACGTATTTACCCTGCCCTATATCAGCTGGCACTGATCAGCTGATCTGCCAGGATTGCTTTTGAGCTCAATTTTGTGGCTTGGATGAATTAACACTAATGGCCAGTATTCATTGGTGCCAGTCCCAACCCTACCTCCAAGCAATGATTATCCATCCGTCCACCCATGTTTTAAACCGTGTTTCTGACCCTTGGCAGTGATGAAAAAATCGTTCTGACATCACAGAATTCACATCAAAAACTATTGACATTTATTCCAGAAATCGAGTTTTGCATTTCCCCAAATACAGGCTCAGCAAAGGCTTTAGTAACCAGAGTGAGACTATGCAACTACAGTTACCAAAATGGAGCTAATGTTGTATTTAGCATGACCCAAAATCAGGGCCGGCTCAAGACATGGGCGACATATGTGGCTGCATAGGGTCCCCTCACCACCAGGGCCCCCCCAAGCTCCCCTACATTTGTAATGAGACTTTTTTTTTTGACATGCTAATGTCCTAAAAGGAAGAAGAAACTATTCCAACTCTCCAGATTTGTACAATTGCAAGAAAACTAATTTAATGAGTAGGCCACTTGCTGACTGACTGCGTGTCATCGTGGTATTTTGGGCAGGTATCTGCATCAGCAGTTGTCACCCGATGGTCCATCAGTTACGGTCATTTGTGGATGAAGCTACGAAACAGAAATGTGACAGAAAGCAGCCGTCCCTCTGAGGCAGAGAGGAGGGGAAGATCAGAGGAAAATGTTTGCAATTACAGTACGTTTAGTTGGGTAGTTAGCCATGGCTAGCTGGCCAGGTATTTGTGATGTCACTATGATAACACATTTCTCACACACACACATTTTCATTTGTAGAAAAAAATCACGTCCAGATTTATCCTTAAAGAAAGCTTTGTCGTTACTGCCACTGTGAGTGCTGTTCAGGCTCTTTCTATGCATTTGTATGGTTTGTGCGATTGTCACTTTGCTGCAGTTGAGGCTGAATGAGTCAGATTTAATGTTACGTAACTGCCTGAATCCTGGCGGACAACACACAGATACCTCCATCCAAACCTTCCCCCCGCTGCCAGGAAAACTGCCGTCTGTTCACTTTGACTCAAAGATCTGGGCAAAACGAGATGTTAGGAAATCCCCCCCTCACGTCCCCCCTCATCCCAGCTGACTTCAAAGGTCCCTGTTTGCTAAGCATCATGGGAGTTTAACTCTACAAAGGGGTGAGAGAGATGGAGGGATTGGAAACAGGTTTTCTGCTGAGGACTGAGGAAGGAAATTTGGCAAGTTTTGTTGACTGTCTGGACAAAAGACACAGCAGGGTGTGTGTGTGCGTGTGTGTATGCACAGGTGCGCTAACTACCTGTGTCAACAGCTAACTCATGAATACATTCAGAGTCTGGGAACAGAAAGCAGCCACTGTGACGAATGCCAGCCTTGGACACACACACACACACACACACGCACACACAAAGGTGACACCAAACACACATCTAATCTCCGACACACACATGCACGTGAAAAGAGATGAACACAAAAAGTGTATCACGCAGCAGCCTTGGGCCAAAACCTCCTGACAGTTGACGTCCATAATGAGCGGTTTAAATGTATTTCTATTCATAGGCTGTTTCTATTGTGGAGCCAGAGAGCAGCAGACGGCACTGCATCACATTCACAAACACTGGAGTCACGTGTAATCCGATTACTGTGATCCAAGTAAAGTGCTTAGAGTGTATCGAGCGTCTCCAGCTAATTTGCGCCTGGTAATGTGCGATTGAAATCAGCCGTCTGTGATCCATCAGCTGATTTATGCTGACACAGATAAAAGTGAAGTAAGGGTTAAAAGCCAGCTTTTGTTTAGTTTTGCTTACTGCATTAATTTCAAGACAAAGTTGGGTGTGAAAAGTGAAGCTGGTGTGGAAGCACCTTAAATCTGCATTCTTCTAATGGCCAACAGGGGGCGACTCGTCAGCGTTTGCTTAGAGTTTGTGTGTCGTGTTGATTCTCTTGCCTCGCTGGTGTAATTGTTTTATGCCGCTTCTTCTGCTGTTGAGGTTTTACTAGCGTCAGGTTGCGTTTTGAGTCTCGATTGCATCCTTTTCTTGGTTTCGGTAGATTTTTAGGTGCGAGCTTTCTTGACAGTGTTGATGGAGTTTGTTTTTGGATCCCAGACATGTGTTTGGTTTGTATTTCTGAGGATTGGCTTTGTCCCTCGAGTTTCCAGTTTCTGGGATTTACAGATCATTGGCGTTTGTCTAATTTTTGCCTCTGTCCCGTTGTGTTATGAAGTGTTTGTATTTCCCATCTGACTTTATTTTAAATGTGTTTCTGTTGCGTCCCGTTTTAGTTTGACTTGCCTTCATTCATTGATCTGTTGTTGATGGCATGTATCTGCTATATTCAGCCCCGTCTGTGTGTGTATAAATAGTCCGGTCATTCCTGTGTTCAGTGTGGCATCATCATGTATGCTGGTGCTGCCCCCTGGCTCTTTAGTGGAATCACAAAGGTGGATAACCTGGGATTCGCTCATTAGCTGATGACTTCACTTGGCGGTGTCCCAGGTGTCAAACGGCCAAGATGGCGATGGAGAAAACACTCGAGGGTTCAGAGCAGGACTTCTCTAACCTAGCGAGTGATGTTATGGTGGTGGTTTATGAGCCAAAATTAAATCATTTATAGATCAAAATGACAAAAGGAAACCGCTGATTTGTTCTGTCAGGCTTTGGGGCAGCAGCCAGAGTCCTGAGAGCAATGGTGATGTCATCTTTTGTTTGCAGTCTGCCTCCCAAAGCCGGTGAATAGACATAAATGAAGAGAACACACCGTGGCCTGTTCAGGTGTTTGTTCAGCAGGTAGCTGCCATAGTGACAGACAGTTCGTGCATTCATCGGCAAAGCCGCGCGTGTCACACTGTTCGTCTTCACTAGGCAGGAGGAATGGCACGTCCACCGCTAACGAGCACAAACACAACATTTTTTGTTCCCTGCAGTTTGCCCTTTTGCTTGTTTTGTGCTAACAAATGCAGACATAAAATATATTTCATATTTACACAAGGCTGAGAGAGAGAGAGGAGATGAGCAGGAAGGCAGCAGAGATGGATGGAGGCAGAAATGCAGACTCTTAAATTTACAGAGATGAGGACCATCCATGAAGTGGCTCCAAGTTGGCAAAAATACACTGTAGCACAAAATAATGACATCACACATACAGAAACAGGCTGAGCAAGTGGGGCGGGGGTCCTGTCAGAGTGAGCCAGACGGCTGGAAGCTTTGGGTGGATGTGGCTGACCATCAGCATCAACCAACCAGTGGATTTGTTTCAGACCATTAAAAAGGAGCTGAAACAAATCCCAAAGAGCAGGCAGACTCACACCAAAAGGATCTTTGTGGATCAGTGATTTTTGGGTGAAGTGTCCCTTTAACAGCACCATGCTGTCACCTGAGCATGACTGGACTGCTTCTGTAGGTGGTACAGAAGCCTTTATTAAAAGGATTTACAGTAAAGGTGCAGCAGTCCAGTCCACAGGTGTTCCAGGCTCTGATCTGATCTGGGATCAGATGCATTTTTGTGTTTACATTCAGAAGTTAAAGCAGATCTTTGCTTCTGCAGATCAAAGTATTTACAGTGTTTCCGGTGCTGAAGGTGTTTTCCTCTGATGTCGCTCTGCGAGCTGCAGCTTCACAGCTCAGCCAGATTCCATCCAGGAGGTTTTGATGTCGTCCGTTTCATAACAGATGGGAAAATCAAAGGGGGGCTGCAGGGGTCCATTTTCCAGCACCTGCCTCTGCAGACAGCACCTGGACATCTGTTAGCGGGGTCCTGAACTTTACCAGGGTCAGAGGTCACCAATGTGAGACTGTGGCAGAAGGCAGGTCATGGTGAGTTTTACTAGCTGACATTTAAGGACACACACACACAGCTGTGAGGACCTGGCACAAACACAGGAAAGCCACACACACATGCTCAGCTGTTTCTAAAGGGACATTCACGTTTTAGCATCTTCAGCCTGTCTGCCCTCCTGCTGCAGCGGTGGATGCTAAACACAGCCATGAGCTCATCCCTGTGAGGCCTCAGACTGCTCAGAACCATAGTTCTGCTTTCTGCTCTGTGTGATGTCACACTGAGAGGATACCGTCTCAGGCGCAAGAGCTCCGCCTACACGCAGCTCAAACCCTCCGTTTGTGAGGGTGCAGAGGAAGAACTGAGGCCCAGAGTGAGATAATGTAGCATTATTTTGGAGTTTGAATCCCGCAAAGCTGCTCTGAGAGAGTCGAAGAAGAAACACATGAAGCTGCAAACGAGCAGAAGTGGTCCGCTTCAGTCCGGCTCTGCTGCAGAGCAGCTCCTGTCCTGTTGGTGGAGCTGTTTCTAAATAAAGATGCTGTGACGCTCATAGACACGTATACCTAGACGCCGCATGGAGTGCTGACCCGTCTACGTCGCCGCCATATTGGACGAGGCTAAAGCGGCCCACATAACATGAGAGAGAAGCTGCACTCTGGTGCTGTGTGGAGTTTTTCGAACCATTTTACAGTCAAAACGGGATCACGTGGGATTATCTTTCACAGGTAAGACTCATGAATTGTTTTTGATCATATTTGGCTAACGCTTTGAAAAAACATTTTTTTTTGTGCCTAACAGTTTCCTAGTGTATATTAGTGTATATCTGAATGTGTAGATGAACGCATCAACTTAAATAACTTTGTAGAAAGGCGCTTTATGAAGTTCACTCCATTCACTTGTATTAGGTCACAGCGCAGCTTTGACTCCACCAATATGGCGGACACACAATTACGTCATCAGGTATCAGGCCTCAAATGTTAATGGATTAACTGACAGCAGCAGTAACTGTTTGAATCGCAGTGCTTCTAAACTGCAGGAGCGGAGCTTTAATGCCCAAACAAAGCAAATCCAGAATGAAGGCACGACCCAGAAATGGTCTCATTTTCACCTTCAGCGTTCAGGCTGCGGTTGTGCCGCCTTTGGGGAGCACTGAGGTACAGACTCAAATTAGAGAGTAAGAAAGCTCAAGATGTTTCTGGAGGTTTTCTTCACTGGGGGATCTGGAGAGCCTATGAAGATGTTTAACAGCAGATCTTGACGAAGCTTCGTGATGGTCAGCCTGCAGCTGATGTCTACCTGAACGTCCTTTGAAAGGACAATCAAACAATAAATCACACACAGTTTTATTTGGAGAGAAAAATGCTTTTAAACTGAAACTTTCCCACCCACCTGCCAATGACAGCCCTTTGATGACCTTTGACCTTGGGTGCTGACCATGCCCACCTTGAGCAGCTGATTCGAGGCTTTTACAGAAACACATTCAGTGATTTATAACGCCATTAAAGCCTCGGTCAGCTATTTAATCATTACATAACCAAACCAAGGCTCTATTAAAAGCTTAACAGCTTCTATTTACAGGGAACTGTTTGTGTACTGCAAATAAATGACATACGGCAGAGCTGGAGGGAGAGGAGCGATGGGGCGAGAGATACAGAGAGGTGCAGAGGGGAGAGAGAGGACGGCGGGGAAAACAAGGAATTCCAGCGGGAAGAGAGGGATGGATGCTTCACTGTCACGTCAAAATTTAGGCTTCATTTAGTGACATAAGAGACTACATTAAAGAGCGAGTAAAGACAATGAAACAAAATGCAGAAAAGGAGGTAACTGGCCCACCAGCACAAATCCAGACTCATCACAACACCCTGCGGGGTCTTCTGCTGCTGCAGACCATCTGCTTCAGGGTTGGAGATGCTCTTCTGCACACCTCGGTTGGGACCGCCTGTGGTTTGAGTCCCTGTTGCCTTCCTGTCAACTCGCATTAGTCGGGCCATTCTCCTCTGACATCATCGAGGGATTTTCACCCAGAGAGCCGCCGCTCAGTGGACGTTTCCCCATTTTGGGACCATTTTCTGATGGTTGTGTGGGGAGCACCCAGGAGATCACCAGGAGCCACTTAAATGACCTTTTGTTCCCCATTCTGAGCTTCAGCAGGTCAACAAGTTGCTGTACCTAATGAAGTGGTCATGAGTATGTTGTAAGCCTGCTGTTCCCTTTCCTTTCGTATCCTGTTCCTTTTATTTTGTCATTGTTCAGCTTTAAAAGATAGTGTTTTCAGTCAGACCATCGAGTGACACAAAAACTGTAACCTGAGCTCTGGAACGTCAGTGAGCAGCAGACCGATCCACATCAGGTCCACACTGTGACCCCGACACAGAGAGTGGGCTATAAATACACTCGGGCTCAGCGTTAATATGCAGGCCTTAGGTGGGGATTGAGGGCGGTGTTAAAGCTAAACAAACAGATATCAGTGATCTGAAACCTGAGATCCCCTGAACAGCCACAGCTTAACGTCAGGGAGGATCCTTCATATCTGTCAGCACCTTAAAGGTAACGCAGGCACACAACGCAGCTCATTGTTGTGTCCTGCAGGCCAAACTGCACACAGTCACACGTGAATGAGACAGCATGGCTCGGGGATGGGAGCATGTTATCATGTTTGGGTCACTGAGAGCTGCGCTGTTAGGTTCGGGAAAACATTATCATCTTCCCCAGAATGGCAATGAAGGGGAAAACATCAAGAGCCCCAAACAGGTTTAAATGTGTTTTTACGGGATACATTTAAACGGGATTGATTCACCCTTTGCAGCCTGCCTCAAGTGGACATTAGAGGAGCTGCAGGTATGGATCTGTTGCTGCTTGGGGTCCCACACCAAAGAGTACCTGACGGGAGTGTGACGCCCACAGCTGTGATGAAGCAGCAATTTGGGAATGAGGGGAAAACTCTTCTGAGCACTGAGTAAAATGGACCCCTTCCCACGGAGTGACCTTAACATCACAGGATAAAAGGTCAGTGTGTCCCAAAGGTTCACTGCACCGACATCTCACCTCTTCTCACCGGATTCCCGCCCTCGACCCCGGCACCAAAATGCTCCGGCCGGAGCCAACAGTTCATCTAAGCTCACCTCCATCCCAGAGACGTGGGGCTCCACCTGAACCAAGCTGCTGACTAACACTGTTCAGATCTCAGCGACACCTTCTTGCTGGTGCATTATTTAACTGCCTAACTGGGTCACGAGCTGGCCAACACGCATCGTCTGACATCATAAAAAATCATTGTTCATTCACGCTGCTGAGCCAGCAGGAAGGCGCCGAGAACAACACGGCATGAATTATTGAGATGCCAAAATATTACCTATTTAACAAAAAACATAGCAGCCATGTTTATTACTTATGGCCGAAACCCTGCTGTGTGTGTGTGTGTGTGTGTGTGTGTGTGTGTAGCAGTAGCTGAGACTGATGTATTTACACTCAGTGATGATGCTGAACATCGTCACATCGCTGCTGGCTGCACTCGTCTGCAGATCAGTCATGAATCAGAGCATTTCAATAGAGCTGATTCAGGATGCTGGCAGCTTTCTTCGACTCCCAGAGCTTCATGATGAGGTAATCTAATCTAATCTGGTGATGTTAGGCAAAGCTCCTCTAGATGATGCGCCAGGAGGGAATCACTTCCTGTGTGGACACTGGTTGATTGTGAGACGACATGCTAATCACTGAGTTACTGCCATCAAAAAAAAGGGTTCAGAGAGGAAGAGTTCTCCTCACCAAAAACAGAGGTGATGGAAAAACAGTTTAATTACTGTGATGGTCCCAGACCAGAGCCATGATGAAACAGCTAAAGAGTGCTCGTAACTGTGGGCAGTTCAATATTTCAGGGGCTTCAGGATGAGCTTTGGTCACGTCAGGAACCAACAGCATCGCTTGCTGGCAGTTCACAGCCTACAAATGTCTGAATTCAGCATCCAGAGTAACACGTCACACGCTCCAGCCCTCTTCAGCCACGCGTCAGTCAATTAAACGAAGGAGGAATAAAAGAAGTGAGAGGAAACACACACACACACACACACACAGCTTGATGCTAAAGAGTTGTGATGCTGTCCCGCCCTCCAAACCAGCCTCCCGTCTCAGACAGCGTTTGTGAGGAGGATTCGATGCTGGAGCTGAACCTGAAGCGGATTCTGCCCTAAAACCAGATGTGGGCGTTTGCTCGGCTCCTCTGCGGCTGCAGCACAGGGGGAGGATATCACAGACACAGATACAGCGACTCTGTGTCTCAGGAGCGTTTCAGGGGGAAAACGTGTTCCTGAGCTTTGCTCTATTTATGCTGCCCTTTCACATCAGGTCACTATGTGTGTGTATACGTGTGCGTATGTGTGCATTTGTGTGTGTGTTTGTGCTGCGGATCTCGCTGGATTTGCATGTTTCACCTCGCGGCTAAGTCTCCACTGAACCACACACACACACACACAGATACACTAAAGCTAGCACAGAGCACCGTAGATGTCGTGGCCAAGAAAAACAAAGCAGCGGTCGCTAATGCGAATGCTTCAACGTCAAGCCAGACTTCCACGAAGCGTCCATCCACCTCACAACTACACAGTCACTGTCCATCGGCCGTCAGCGGGCACTAAACATGGCGAGCAAGGACGACTTCAGGAAAACAGTCGGCGTACTGGACCAACATCGCCCCTCAGGCAGGGACCTCCCAGCTGGGCTATGAGTCTCAGTCACATCATGCAGGCATGGTGAACAGAGTGAGAGATTATAGTATTTATCTGCAGATTGATTCACAGGAAGCTAACACCATGTAAAGCTGACAGCAGCTTCCTGCTGGTTTATTTCTCCTCTGAGAGATACAGAAGTGATCTGCTTACATCACTCACTAAAGTCAGTGAATAACTGCAACATGATTATCATTGTGGCCATAACTGTGCGCCTCAGTACGTATATTTGACAACAGATGTTGAAGCTGGATCTGCTGAGAAGGAGAGAAACCCTCATGGAGGCAGATGATGCACTGTAGCAATAGAATTTAAAATCCTTCTCCTAATTCTGCAAGCGGTGTCTTCCTGTTAAAAGGGAGTTCTTGCTCGCCACTGTTGCCTGCCGTTGTTCAGAGCATTCTCTCTCTACGGTTAACGTTTTCATAGAGATAAAGTCTTGATGTGTTTTGCCCTCCTGTCTACATGAGAACAGCGTTTGCAGTCCCTGAAAACGTTGCAGCTTGAAAACAGGTTCCCCGTCTCCGTGTAAGCGAAAAAACGACAGGAGGTGCTAGCACGTGCACACTGTGCTCCTCTGACTCCTACACCCATACCACCAACTTGTGGCCTGACATGGGAACTACAGCGTTTTCACTGTTGAGGTTCCGTGTGAACGGAGATCACCTTTAAAACCTTTCTGTCTGAACGCGTTACAAAAACGGAAAAACGGTTCTGTGTAATCGCCTGAACGTGCAGGATCTCGACTGCATAAAGGAGACAACAGATGCTGTGAACCGGACTGAACAATGGAGTTTGATTAAAGCTGAAATATTTTCAAAAGACTGTTTTTGACATGATAATAACATGATAATAACATGATAATAACACGATAATAACATGATAATAACATGATAATAACACGATAATAACACCATAATAACATGATGATAAACTGATAACATGACTGATATTAACTGGTCAGGTTACTGTAGAAGTATTCAGCAGATCCAAACACACAGACTCTGCTTCTTTCTATGAAAATGATGCTTGCAATGGATGGACTGACTCCACACACACACGCACGCACGCGCGCGCACACACACACACATAGAGAGTAAAAGGGTCCCTCAGACAGAATTGGAGGCCTCCGGCAGTGCATTAAGGTCCGGCATTTTTCTCACTCTGCTGTGTTGTGTGTGCGATGTGTTTGTGCTAAAAGGGTGTATATTAGTGTGTGTGTGCGCGCATCCTGCCTCACTTCATCTATTCATAGGACAAAAAGTCCGAGTGAGCTGCAGACGCGTGTGTGTGTGTTTGTAAGTTCTTTGTGCGATTCAGTGTCACATTTTTCAAATAGTGTAATATCTCCTTTAGGATAAAACTCATAAAGCTAAAATGTCTTATTGTGTGTGTCTGTGTGTACTGAGGCAGGGAGAGAGGAAGACGAGGGAGAGGAGATGTTCAGTCGTTTCCTCTCTCTTCTCTTTGTATCTAACATGAAATGACAGATTTGTGTCGTGTGTGTTTGTCTGTGTGTGCGTGCGTTTGTGTACACACCTGCGCTGACTCAGTTCATCATCACCTCTCCTCTTTAATCATGTTGTGCACCTGTTCTCCCTCCCTCCACCTCTCTATGTCCCTCTATCACCATCATTCCCAGCCTGGAGGACGGACCCTAAAAAGCATTCCCAGCTCGAGGTAGCTGCACGCGCACGGCTGCTTCTGCAGTTGCTTCAAGGTGCACAGAAAGATTGTGGAGTATCTTCTGATATTCACACACACAGACTGTAACACGAGCTTGAGAGCAGAGGAGTAGAAAGTTTGCTGCAAGTCGCAGATAAAAGGTGCAGTAAATGAAGCTGGTTCATGGGTGTCACACAGAAAGACCTGCTTGTTCTTCTTAATGTTGCTCCAGGACCATCAGTGCAACTGTGCAGTCATAGTGTGATGCATGCAACAGCCAGCGGTGTAGAGCGAGTGTCAAATGTAATGCTTTACACAGAGTGGGTGTAAAACTGCAGCCTCTTAGTATCTTAGTGATTTTTTACATGTGTGAGCAGCTAGCCTCATTCAGCCCTGCAGTGTCTGCTTCATTTAATTAATGACTCACTGAAGTAAAAATACTAATGAGGCACCAGTCACAGTGATTCTGATGATCAGAACATGTGGAAGGTCTGAGCTGCTCTGAATAAACAAAGTGAATTCATGAACGCTGTGGAAATCTCCGAGTGTTCCCGGTCAGCCGGGATTTACGTCCCCTCCGGAGCACTCTTGGTCTGCAGCCGTGGGGTCTTTAAGCTGCCTGTAATAATGGCAGTCAAGTCTTCATGTACGGGGAGGAGTGATGAGACGGCAGCTGCAGCCCGCGCTGCACAGATTAGCTGCTGAAAACTGACATCGAGGGTAATTAGAAGATGAAAACCACACATGAAAGGAGCACATGAGCCACGATGAACACACCGAGCACACGTCCACATCAATCATGGCACATTATTGACTGCAGGCAGCAGCACTGATCAGGAAAATCTGACTACAAACTGCAGCTCTGCAAAATCAGCAGCCACTGATGCAGCTTTGAGCATTTTACCTTCTGCTACCGGATGTCAGTGCGCCTTTTTTAAACCAGGAATTTAATTTATAATGGAGAACTTTCGTAATTGTGAATATTTCTTCTAATAATCATTTCACAGGAGTCAGGAGCTCACCTCAGGATGAGCACCAGGACGGTGCTTAAAGGCTTTTATTAGACTGTAATACATGGAAAGTGGCACAAAGGGCAAATTAAGCTAAGCAGATAACTAATACTGTGTGTGGGTGTAAGGACCACGCCACTGTGAGCAGCTTTCAAACTCAAACCTTTAGGATTTTGTGTAAATAATTAGCAGAAGTGTTTTTACCAGCAGGAGGGGTCTGGACCATAGACTGTATATAAAAGACAGCCACTGGTTAAAGGCCTGGCTTGAAGTCTGAGGTGAGCATTTTTTTTTGCTGTTGTCATGTTGAGGTTTTAAAACTGGAAGTCACGGCGTGGACCCTGGGTTGGATCTGACAGACTGTGCACACAGGCTGGCGACTTCCCTACTTCCCCTTCCTGATTGGCTGTAACTGGGGACGAGGATGTAAACAAGAAGCATCAATTAAACTTTAAACTGGTGATTTAAACCATAAAGACATCAGGAAATCATTTACTAAAGTCACAGATCAAGTGAGAAGCTGTGTCTTTTATACAATCAGACTTCATTTTGAAACGCAGAACTCGCCCCCTGCTGGACACCACAGAAATTAACTATTTGCGCATTAGCTTCACTCATCAGACCCAGGCACCACGTGCATGTTCATCGTCTCTGCTGAGAAGTTTTCATAAGACAAGATCATTTGGGGAAAGTACCAGGGCCCACTTCCTCCCTGTAGCTACGCCCCGATCCTCTGCAAAAGGTGTTAATGGGTTTTCAGGCTCCTCCCATGCAGAGCGTTCAGACGTGGCCCCAATCAGCAAACTATTACAGTAAGAAACTTCATCAAGGGTTTGAGCAACAGTTAAATAAGCTCCAAATATCCAAGCCAGCCAATCAGCCTCTTTTGGACACCATTATTTAAAAAGAATATGTGCTGCTGTGTTTTTCCTCATGCTGGTTTCTCTGTGTTCACTGCACCTGTGATGGTTAATGAAGTGACCTGAACACATGGACCAGCCCACAGACAGGCCGTTGTTAGAAGCTAACCTCGGGGGGAGCAGCATCTGACTCATCCTCACACCTGAGCTTCTTTACGTCACACACAGGTGTGTGTGTGCGTGTGTGTGTGTGTGTGTGAACTAGAAAAGCACACCGTCAGTTCTCCTCCCTACCTCCTCTATCTCTTCCTCTTCCTCTTCCTCTCCCTCAGAGCCCTCTGTCTGCTCCTCCTCTCCCTCCCCGTCCTCTTCCTCCTCCGGGAACTCTACATCCGACTCTCCGGGGGCGATGGGGACGCTGATGGTCAGGTTGGGATTCGTCATGTAGCTGTCGTCCTCCGGCACCACGTACTTCTCCACGTGACGGCCTGGGACGAAGACAAAGATGGATATATTTTTATCCTTACCTTTCTCCAGGATTCATTCTATTTTAATGACAGTTGATTTCTGAGCAGTTTAATGGATGGTCAGACCGACTTGTAAAATGTCTTCATTAGCATATGAACACCTGTTTATGCCACTGAATAGGTTTCATATATTAGAGGGAGAACTTCCACTGAGTGGCCAGAGGGAGGGATTCCTTATTTTCATTGCAGTTTTTTTTCCAGTAATTATCTGGTGTAAGAGCCACTTTATAAGGGGTTTGAATTTGAGGTGAGATCGGGGTTGATTGTTCATTAGTTCATTATTACTGTGAATCAGTATTGTTCTTCACTTTTAACTGAAACCTTTATTATTATTATTATTTATTCGCCGTTTTTTGTGTCAAATGTGACTTAAGCTACGTTTAAGCTACCGAAACCGTTCTGCTATCAAAACGTTCAGCTTCTTCTGCAGACCCATGATGTCCATTGTCAGCTTTTAAACCTTTAAACTTTATTTTATATTAATATTTTTGTGAATTTTTTGCCCCATTGAAAATGAATGGGAATCTTTCAGATCGTCTTCAAATTCATTCAGCTTTGAGCTTGCATAACTTCAGCATACGTTCAGCTAGAAACACCATTCAAACATTAAAATGAAGCCATGGTTCTCGGCCATTCAGGTGTCACTCGGTGTGTTGATATCATTT
>VUQK01043915.1:6121-21561 GCA_015106715.1 Bujurquina vittata
GAGCCCCCAACCCCCACCAAAAAAAAAAAAAAAAAAAAAACAACCCCCCCCCCACCCAAAAAAAAATCAAACTCATCAAATTAAAACAATGTCAATTCCTGAAAACAATCAGTAAAAAAACAGACTAGTTGAAACGTGGAAAAAATGAATTCCCTCATGTTACATTTCATTTGTTGGATGTAGTTTGATATCACAGAGTCGTCATGGGTTAATTACTTTGTAACGTGAAAATCTTTTCACATTATGCCAGAACTATGTAAAACTGGGGACTTCAAAGACTAAGTCACAGAGTACCCATTTTTAGCTCAGGCCCCTCTACAGCGCACACTGGTAGCAATGTCAGTGGTGCCTCGAGGCCTTTTGAATTTCAGTAGTACTTGGCAGGAAGATTGAATGAACTGTCACACAGTGGAACCTTTCCATGGTAAGGCTCTTGGCTTCCCACACTGCCGGAATCTTCATCTGGGGAAAGTATGTAATCTCTAAGCAGACCCTGTCCACAATCAGAATGAAACCTGTCACCTGGGGATATGTACTCAGTCATAAGAGAAAACTGAATAACAATTTCACTCCTGTGCATTCAGTACTGACTTGGATCTACCTTAGACCTAGGAACAGTGGATGGGTCCAGCAGAAATTTGCTGGCATTTCGACTTTGATCTCAGTCAGCATTAGTGTGAGTATCGTCCCTCAAAATAATAATGAAAATATTAATGAAAAGTATTGATTGAAAATTCTCAGTCCTGAGCACTGTGCAGTCCAGGCCTCTCCATAACAAATATGTATTTAACATCTCTTTCTATACCATTATCCCACCAGCAAAACAACTTATGACTGAATATTAACTCACACATTTACTACACATTTATACTATCATTAACTCAGTTATAGAGCCAATTAAGAGAACCCCCTCTGAGAATTCCTGGGGCAATTTGAATTTTGTTTTGTCTCCATGGCTGGCTGATAAAAAGCTCCATATTTGCTCTTCTGTTACTAACAGCTTGGTGTGCTTCCACACCGGGGGGGGGGAAAAGACTACATGCAGCAATGCAAACTGTCAACGTGTTCTCCCTGCAATCATCAGCGAGTCGGTTTCACTGGAGCCATCAAATGGCTGTCCATGTACAGCACGTACACTGTGCCTCGTGGATCTCTTCATTCTCCAGTTCCCCTTTTCATGTCAGCAAGTGGATTTCAATGATGATTTGGGGGCAACAAGTTTTTTCTTTGTTTGATGCAGGGTCATCATTCAGACTTGCCTGAAAGTTTCTGGTGATCTTTCCAATCCATGAAGTCACTGAGTGAGGAAATGCAGGTTGTGTGTGTGAGTGTGCGTGTATGCAGCAGTTAGTTCAGTGATGTTTCATGTCTTAATATCTCAGCCAGTCGCCTTTGTCTGCAGGTTAGCCTCTCTATGGCTATATAAATATTCACATGTGGTGGAACCTGCAGGTCATGCGTTGGACATCTCTGCCTTGCTGAGGGCAATGGCCAGTTCCAGGTCCTCCTGTTCCTGCTGTCGGAGTCTCTTCAGCCGCTCGCGCTCTGCACGCTCGCTTTCACGCTTAGCCCACTCCAACTGCTGAGCCTCATTTCCAAACTACAGACAGAGAAAGAGAGAGATTTGGGATTTACAGTATTGGGCCAAAGGTTTTGAGCCACCCCTTATTTCTCCATCTTTTACTTGGAGACTGGGAAAAAGATGCAGGCATTTATTGAAACATGCGCAAACATACATGTGTATACAGTATAGGCAAAAACAGAGTTTGTACAACTCTAACCAGCTTGAAAGTCAGGATTTGGTATGAACATCTATTTATCAGCACCGGCTGAACTCTCTTAGGCAGCTTTCGTCTCATTTCTTTAAGTAGTCTTCAGGAATAGTTCTCCAGGCTTCTTGAAGCTGGAAGCTCTTCTTTGTTGGCTGCCTTTTGTTGGGTTCTCTGTCAGGATGATGCCACACTGTGTTCTTCTGTCCAGGTGTGCATTTACTGCATTGACACTGTGTTTGGGATGATTGTCATGGTGAAAAATGAAGCCGTTGCCAATCAGCTGCCTTCCAGATGGCATTTGATGGTGGCTCAAAATCTGACAGTGATGTTCTGCACTCGCTGTAGCTCTCTCTCATGACTATTTTAAGTTCCATTTCAGTCACTCCGTCAGACCCATTATCACTGTTATCAATCACGTTCTTGTGTAATTTGTCCTACTTCGTGCTCTTTTACCCCCCCAAGAATGGCTTCTTGACAGCCCCTTCCACTGAGACTATTTTTAATGAGGATACAGTGAAGAGTAGATGGATCAGGTGGAGAGCAAGATGCATCTCTCCCATCCTGTGTTAGTTCTTTGTTGGATTTTTTTTCCTATTTCATGACTTTCAGATACTGCAGAAAGGAACAAAGAAAAACTATCAAGCTCCGTTGGCATTTTTCAACAAATTCTATGTTTTTGTGACAGGCTGCAAGTAGCAAAGCACCGCAATATACATTTTTTCAAAAATTTGATCTTTGCGACTTTGTCTGGTTCATGCACACACAAGACTGGTTGAGTCCCTTGGGTTTGGTGCCTTTTCTATGCTCGAATGATTCATAGGTCAATGTTAAGTGGATTAACAAACAAAAATGGTTAGGTGGAAAGGCTGTACTGTGAAAAAGCAACAAATGTCCAAAGGAAAACTGAAAGATCTTCAGAAAGCCTGGAGAAATATTGCTCAAGACCACTTAAAAAAAAAGGAGGGGTGGCTCACGACTTTTGCACAGTAGCCTTAGTCCGTCTTTTTGAAAGAGTCATTTTTGCACACAAGATCAGAGAAACTGTAAATGACAATTACTGACGAAATCATTAATCACAAGTTGCTGATGATTTTTAGTCGGTGTACAGAGACCCCATTCTCACCAAGGTTATTATGGTCAACAAAAACAAAAAAGTGAAAAAATATTTTCATTAACTGAAATAAATAAAAACGGTAATTAAAAGGAAAAAAAACTGTAACTAATGGAACCTGTACTGTGGGTTCACAAAGCTAACTAAAACAAAATGTGCTTAATTCTTCTGTTTGTAAGTTTATTTAAAAGCCTTGTGGATTGATAGGAAATCCTTTTTCTGCTCTAGCAGCTTTAGCTGGGGGTACAGCACCTCACTGTGTGCGTGTGTGTGCGCGTGCTCACCACACCAGTCTGCAAACTAATGGACACAGCTAAAGTTGGGAGAGAGTGGCAGGGATTTCTTTATGATAGCGACACAGATGGAAGTGAGTATCTTGTTGTGGACGACGGCAAAATGGAAAAACCGCGACAACCTCAAAGTCCACCTGAGAAGTGCGCACGGGGCAGCTACGGAAACCACTTTGAACCTATGCAGTAACTTACGACGTAACCTGACATGCACCTCCTGAGAAATCTAACTACATGCGTGGTCCATGCAGCCCAGAACGATTGTGATTGGCCTGTTCACCGCTGTCGAGTCCTCCCGTGAATTTCTGGCTACTTTTTGAATTAATCAGTGAGAGAATAACAATCAGGAATAATAATCTTAGTATCAATATATGTTCTGATGTCATACACCGCCTGCGAGCTAATGCTAATCTACTGCACTGAAGCTGGACCTGCACCTAGTGCTGGGCAGTCCATCCTCATTTATTTTTGAGATAAATATTTTTCTTAATATTTAAACATTTTTGAGAAGCGTTTATTGGGAGTTTAATCAGATTTTTTGTTATGTTGTGCTCCGTTGAGGTTAATGTGTGTCCTTAATATTACACACATTTAGCACATAATGTTGCTATCTTGTGAACAGTTGGTCGTTGAATACAGTTTTTGTAATGGTATTGTTTGCTGAGGTCTTATCAGTTACTCATCCACCTTGAATCTTGCACCTGACAAATAAAATATGAAAAACTAAAACTAATGAAAACTAAACTAAAACTAAGCATTAAGCAAACAAACAAAAAACTAATAGAAACGAGCACAACCACTCTAAAAACTAATTAAAACTAATTTAATCAGAGAACAAAGCATTACAACAAAATAAAACTGAACTATAATGTAAAATCAAAACTATTATAACCCCATCGTGTTATTCCTGGATTATTGGTGATCGTCTCAAATAAAAAAGAACTTATGAAACTTGTTGCATACAGACTGGATATTTCGCAAAACTGAACTTTTCATATAATGGCGTGTATTACTCCGTTCACAGAACAATAAACTGCCTTTGCCCAAAATAGAAAGAGAAGTGGGAGGCACCTGGTGCACAAGTGGGAAAGAGAAAAGTACATCAGAATCTCTAGTTTAAGAAACAGACAGCTTACAGGTCCTCAAGTGACCGCTTCATTAAAATGTAGGCACAAAACACAAATCTTAACAGTACAGACTGTAGAGACTGCATGATGATGGCCTTCAAGGCAGGCCAGAAGAGCCAAAAGATTAAAATGGGGAAAAGAACGCAAATTGGTCTAACAGTCAATGTCTAAGCCTGAAGAGTTTGAATCAAACATGACAGAATCTGCGAGATGCAAAAGAAGGGCTGCTCTGGTGGTAAAATAAGGGAATGATAGGAAATTGAACTAATTGAAATTTAATTTGGTTTCATTTATCTCTATAAGTGACTAAACTGGAAAATAAGCAACAAAAGGGGAGTAGAGCAGTATCAAAAATATGCTTGAGGTCATCAGTTTGAGAACAGGATCCATATTGCACGTTTGGTTGCAACATCCAGTTCTGTTTGTGCCATGCACTGATGCTAATGAAGCAACATCTGGATGCAAAAGCACATCTGAGTAAAGGACCATGAGAACCACTCCTTAAAAAGAAGACTGTTGTTGTTGATGAGAAGCCTGTCAGAGTTCAGAAATCAATTAACAGCATCTTAGTCTTTGGTTATTATTAACATTTTACAAAGACACATCTCAACATCAACTATTGGGAGTACAAATTTGGCCCACATGGTTAAATTAAAGAAGAACTCCTGGGCCTGAGAAATGCATGGAAGTGAAAATCTCGACTTTGGTTTGATGATTTCCGATGTGGGGAACACACCACCTAGCTCTGTGTGAGCGAGAGGCAGACTGCTGCATCAGATCATCTGGCGTCTAGAATAAACCCAGCGGACATGGCGTAGTATGCTTTGATGTGCAGTAAAGAAAAAGCTTATGCATATGTGTGACGTTTCAGGTGAATATATACTGAGGTGACTCCTTGAAGAATCCAAAATTTTTAAAACAGAAAAAAAAGAGTGTTTTGTACACACATTTTAAGTTTTGTACATAATATCCAAATATGTTATTTTATAGCTGATCATCACTTCATTGTCCGTGTACATAATACAAAAAAGCCCCTATAAAAACACACATTAGCGTGCATGTCCAAACATCTGACTGTTATTTTAAAAGGAGACGACTCTCAGCCCAGTGTCATATGTGTACTACTTTTGGCATATAATAATAAAACAACACTTTTTTTTGGTATTTTTTCCATCCATTTAAGGTTAGCGACTAAAAGTCTTGCTCAACACTATACATTTAAAATGCTTGTCTTAATTGTCAACAATATGTTCGATAGCACTGCCAAAATGATGATTCTATGTGAATGTAATGGTGCTTCTTACCTTGGCTTTGTCAGGTCCTGTTAGAGAGGTGGATTATAGAACAGAGAGGTTATAAAGCAGAAACACCTGAGCTCAATGGCTCTAAGCTAGTTACACCACACCACAGCAAACACAGACTGTAACTGGCTGGTTGAGTTTCCGTGCAGTCCTCTTTGAAACACTGTCTTTAGCTATTTGTAAGTCATTTCTTTTCAGATCAACTGATTGTACTAGCTTTAGAATACAAGCTAGTTTATATTAAATCAAACTAAATCAGCTTAAGCAAAAGCACAAGACGAATGGACTGTGATAAAACAGAACTGCCAGTCAATCTTTTCACACAGAAAATGGTAACACAAAGAGCTAAGGAAAACTTGACAAAACCTCGACAACAACAGATGTGACATGCAGAGAGTGAGAGAAAGAAGAGGATACATCTGTGTCTGATCGATTTCAACTACGGTATGAATCAACCGTTTTGCACAATTAATGACTCTGATGTCTGAAATATCTTTTGTCCGACTAGGACCGTGTTCTCTGCTCAATGGCATTATGATCAAGCACTACACCACATGGAGAGTTGAATGTTTTCCCACAGGTAAGTAGGTATGTGTAACTGCAATTTGATTGTTTTGAGATTGTTAAGCAGTTCTAGCAGTGAATTACATGGAAGACAGAGACAAGTAGTGTGATTACTGTAAAGCTGTGTCAATGAGGAGTCATAGAAGAGTCTCGGTTTGTTGTTGTAACAATGCTTATTGGCTGTAGTTCTTATACTGTTTATTTAAAGCTTGTTTATTTCCCACATTTTTAAGGAAAATGAATCAGCGGGTTGAGCAGCAGAGTTGAGTATTTGGGTTACGCCAGTGAAAGACTTGCCAAATATTCTCTGCCAATGCCAAACAGCTTCTGCTATTGGCTTCGTGTTGTCTATTGGATTGGATAATTGAAGACTGAGGAAATAAAACGTATCGATGCCTTATTGAACAACTTATTCATTTAATAAAACGGGCCTTAGGAGAATGGTGAAGAAGAAGAATACACACAGAAGCCTGGCAGCTCCTCATACCGGTCACCAGCTTGGTCATACATTGCTGTGGGATGGCATCCCATTCTTCAACCAGCATTTGTCACAAGTCAGCCAGTGTAGTTGTGTTGGTCACTCTAACACAAGCTGATTCAAGTGTTTCAAGGAATGCAGGCAGGCCATTCCACCCTCCCAAATTCTGCAGGTAGTCTCGTGAATCCTGCTCTGTGAGGGAGAGTGTTGCCATCTTGTTATAGAGTTCAGTCCCAGACTTTGGAGATATGGGATTTGCCACGGATCAGAATCGGATCTCTCTGTATTCAGATTGCCTCCAATGATGGCAAGGCTGATTGTCAGCACCTGGTGTACCTGAAGCTCCAAACCAAGGTGAACAGTAAAATAAGCTGTTTGGCACTGGAAGCGAAGATTTGGCAAGTTTTTCATTGGCGTAACCGACATACTCAATTCTGCTTCTCGACCCACAGATGCATTATCCTTATAAATATGGCTCCATATAAGAGGAAATAAACAGGCTTCCCAACAGTATAAGATATATTACAGTTATAACAATAAAGATATAATCAGCAAATTTCCCAACGTTTTGTGCTAAGTTTAGATGGCTGGCCAGTCCAGCTGTTATTAAAAATATTCTCACTCCACTATCTTAATTTTTAGTTCCTGTAGCAGGAAGGATTCTTCATTTTTAAGCCCTTGACAAATCAGCTACACTGCATGTACTTCAGGGGTGCACTATGTCTTTGGCAGATGAGTGTTTAATTTATTATTTTTAATTTAACAAGTGACGTTCTCTTTGGCAAGAGTTTCCTGGGCCAAGACATGCAGCACTGACCTTACACATTTTTAGACTGTCAGAGAAAACCCACACAAGCAAGGGGAAAGCATGCCAGCTCTATACAGAAGGGCCCTGCACAGGTTAAAATCCAGGAACCTTTACGAAAAGTATGAATAAATATTGTAAATCCAGAAGAACAGTCTAAAGGTGACATTGGCCACAAACCCCTTTATATGAAAGTCACCTTACCATAGGGCTAAAGTTAAAAATTTAGTTTAGATTTAGCAAGTTATATCTCCTAAATAAAGGTAATTAATTTAATTATTAATTTTTCACAAAGATTTAATTTACATCCAGTAAAGCTGTGAATTTGTATGCAAGGTTTCAGTAATACAGACCATAAAGCAACGTTCTTAGCTGCTGTGTCAGGTTGAAGAACGTGTAAGTGGATGCTTGAGAATAGTGAGAAAACCTAAAACAGTAATGTAAGACAAAGACATGCATGACAAGAATAAACAGCTAATATAAAACACTAATCTACTACTGACAACAAAATAAATAGTGAACATCAAGGGCATGCAGGGCAGACAGACTCAAGAACTGAGAGTTGAGTAGTGATACTGTTGCGTCTTGCGTTTAATGGATAATTCTGACAGAAAATTTGAACTGAAATGCACCAGTCAGCCAATCCGACTAGAATTATTCCCAGGCTGAAAATTGAGTGTTAGGTTATCAGGTGATTTTAAACGGGACGTTAGTATGAAAATAAATGTTTGACTCTGGCCTTGTCCTGAACTCGGAACTTGTTCAAGATCACCACAGATTTGTGATAATTTTTGTACTGTGACTTAATTCACAGAATAAACATCGTGCCCTTCCTTTCTGTGACAGTCCGGGTAAACCTCGACAAACTTATAATATTCTTCCTGCCAAAACAAACAAACCACAAAAAGAGCTGACACCCTTTCCTGCACAACATGAAGATTACACTCTCAGTGCAGTTCTGCAAACGGTACAGCCTGAATACCAAACTGCAATTTCTAAAGCCAATATGCAAATAAATGATAATGGCAAATGGACTAGTTCTTTTCTACTCTAGCTGATCACTCTAAGCTATAGTACAGTATGGCAACTACGTGGTGCCATAGTATAGGAATAGCACAGAACTTTGGCAAAATACTCCTGTTTCTTTATTTTTTGGCTTTTAGCCAGTCTCAGGTCTCATATGAGCTAGACTCAAGAGCACAGTAACCCTAGCTTAACAAGGTGTAATTCATAGAGGACATAAACAAGCAGAATTGTAAAACTATGACTGTAACATCACTGCAAAGCAAAGGTCTTATCAAACTGGCAACATAATCCCTGCATCCATCCATTTTCTTTCCCTTCTCTGGAGGCAGCAGCCTAATCAGAGAAACCCAGACCTCCCTCCTCCAGCCACCTTTTTCAACTTATCCAGAGGTATTCCCCGGCCAGCCAAGAAATATAATGTCTCCCGCATGTCCTGGGGTCAACCATGGTCCCTCCTCACGGTTAGGACATGCCCCAAACACCTCACCCAAGAGGTACTCAGAAGGAATACTAGTGAGATGACCGAACCGCCTCAAGGTGGAGAAGTAGCACCTGTACTCTGAACCCTTCTCAAATGACTGTAATCTTCACTCTATCTCTAAGGGAGGGGTCAGTCACTCTTCAGAGGAAGGTCATTTCTGACACTTGTATCCACAATCTCTTTCTTTCAGTGACTAACCAAAGCGTGTGACCATAGGTGATGACAGGGACGTGGATCGACTGGTAGAGCCACAGCTTTGCTTTATGCTCGTCACCACAACGGACCACAAAGCCCCAATCTGTCTGTCAATTTCTTGCACCGCTCTTCCTTTGCTCGTGAACAAGACCTTGAGACACTTCAACGCCTCCACTTGGGGCAGCAACTAGTCCCTGACCTGGACTGGGCACTCCACCTGTTACTGGCTCATACGCACTGCTTCACACTCAGCTGTGAACCACTCGTGTGTGAGATGGAGGCCACCGCCCGATGACGCCAACAGGACCACATCATCTGCGAAAAGCAGAAATGAAATTTTGAGGCCACCAACATGGAAGCCTTCCGCCACTTGGCTATGCAATTAATTCAATAGACCTCAGTGGCATCCCCTAATCCAACAGAAGGCATTTGGGATGTGGCAGATTACATGATGAATCTCCAGACATGGTGTGATGCAAGCATGTCAACATGAAGCTGAATCTCAAAGGAAGCTTTCCAACAAGTCACCAAGAACTGAGTCCCTATAGTAAAAAAAAATACTTTGTATGTTATCAGAATATAACTCAGTGATACTAAATCATTACCAAGCTGAACAAAATGCACACTCTACTGTGCCTCTGTGTAAATACGTCCATAGGTGGGCTGGTCAAGATATAGCAACTCGTAAATACATTAAATGACTATTAAACTGCACCATTTTCAGAGGATCACTTCAATCAAACGTCAACACAGTGTCCTAATTTCTACCTTGTAAGCAAGAGATTGGAATGTGGGCTAACTAAAAAATAGACAGACACAGCATTCAGCTTCTCCTGTGGAACATACTCCCAGCTTGATTTTGGGAGCCAGATGCCCTTTGCACTTGCTTCAAACTTTCCTTTTTGATAAAGTTTAAAATTAGGGCTGGATCAGTTGAGCACATTAGTAATGGCAGTATAGTATTACTAATGTGGCAATGGCCACATGAGACATGGCACTACAGGCTGAGGCTACAATATTAGAGAGAAAAAAGATCAGCAATCAGACAGTCCCCTTTGAGCTAGACATGGCAGCAGTAGGAAGGTAGAACTCCCATTTAAGAGGAAAAGACCTCCAGCAGAATCAGAATCGCTGAATGGCAGCCATCTGCCGTGAGGGGTTGAGGGGAAATTGAAGAGAAAAAAAGAGAGACATCGAGAGATTAAAGAAAAATCCACGGTTCGGTTTATATCATGGTTTTGGGTTTGGTTTGGTATACCTTGGTTCTACATCAGCGACAGATAATCCACCATTTACAATATCAGTTATTCTCAAGGACATGTCATGTAGCTCAGCAAAAATTGAAAGAATGAGGCAGTGTGGCATTAGGCACATCATTGTGACAGCCTTAGGTGGAAGCAAGGTGAGATTTTTGTGCAGTAAAAGTGGAGACATGGCTAATTAAAAAATGTTTTTCATTTATTTAGCCCAAAAAAGTTCTGCTTTCCTTAAATTACACAAGTACATAAATAGTTAAAAATTTCTTGATGCTAAAGTGCAATGCCACTGCCATCTTCAAGACCTTTTGTGCATGTTCACAACACAAAGACTGTGTGTGTGTGTGTGCATAATGTGTGTGTGTGTGTGTGTGTATATATATATATATATATATATATATAATTTTTTAAAAGTAAATTTAGAAGTAGGACATTACAGGTTATCCAGGCCTTTATGTTCCTAAGACCTGCCTGGAGTTTAACTGATTTATGTACTGTGGCTTAATGCATGAACATAACTGGGTATCCATCTGCATAGTAGAAGCAGGTTCATCACTGGCTCATCACTGAGAGGAGCCTGGTTTCAATCCCCCAGCGGGCATCACCCTAGGCTCCTGAGCAAGGCCGTAACCCCCAGGTTGCTTCCCGGGCGCTTTCTAGCTGCCCCCTGCTCCACGTTGTACTGTGTACTACATTGTCTATGTGTGATGGGTTAAATGCAGAGCCTGAATTTCACTGCATGTAAGTGTATGTGACAAATAAAGCTCTTTCTTTTCTTTCTTCTTCTTATGCTGTATTTTCTGGTAATATTGACTAAGGGAAAAGTATATCATAAAAATTATCATTCCATTACAGAAGACTGTGGAACCCCATGACACACTTTAGTACAAGAGGAGCCTATCAGATCGATAAGATTCAAACAGTACAACACATTTACTTTAACACCAATGGTGTGTTCTAGTCTTTGTACTTTGTTGTGATCAGGCTTAGCAATTCCTGAGCTGGGGACTAGCAGGAACCAATGGATTCCACTGTCTGAGGCCATCAGATCATTAAGAATACTGGTGCTGTATCTGCACTACTACGCACTCTAAATCCTCTTCAAATAACCCATTCCTCCACAAATGACCACATAGCTGATTCACAACTCTATATACCTAATTTCCCTGATGGGAACATCTCCAAGGGATCAACAAAGTTTAATAAAGTTTAATCATATATAATTTTTAAATGAAAAAAAGGACTGGAAGGTTCAAAACTGGTCTATAATTATTATAACTGTAATGGTACATAAACCTTTAATAATGGTAAATAAATATTTAAAATTGTAGCATTAATTAACAGAAAGGTTTCTTTGGACAATCTTGTAGGGATGAGGTGCAATAGCACACTGATGGTTTAGAGAAAGTAATTATTGAAGTTACAGTAGCTCAGAGAGATTGATAGGAGAGAAACAATCGTAACAAATATCAGCAGTTACTAAATCTACTGCAATGACATCCTTTATTTCATTTCTTCTCTAATGGTCACAATTTCATTTGCCAAGAAATTCATGAAGTATTTACCAGTTAGTGCCTTGGAATGACTGTTGCTGTGAGCTGGTGCACTAAAAATAAAACTGATTTGAATTATACTAAATTGTCTTCTACAATAATACAAAATAAAGCAGACATTTTAAGATGTCACCATCTGATATGGAAATCCACGATTATATTTTATAGATTATATCAGATTTATATATTATATTCTATAGACAAATAAATTAATCAAAAGGATTTTTTGCTGACAGTGTTTGGGGGTTTGGGTGTCTTCAACCCGTCTGGATAATGACACACTCCTTGTATCGATAACATTTCTCATAATGTTAATTCTTCTCACGGAGTTCTCTCCCAAAGATTAGTACAGCAATGGCTAAGATATTGCAGACAGATAATTACACTTCAATATAACGTTAATAGTAGAATTAGAGAACTCTGATGTGTCTCAACAGCACTTTCGGCACTCAGCAGTCTTCAGTGGAGTCCTTCAGTGAAATTAAGCCTTGTAACTGTGGTAATGTGTCTCTGTGCGCTGAGCTGTGTCACCTGTTCTGCACGCTAACAGTTAAACAGTATCACTCATCTCAACTTACAGAATTGAAGTCTGTAAAACCCAAGGTAGAGCCTTTAGTGGGTTTACTTGATGCTGAGGATGAGACAAAAGGGTCTTTGCCGCTGAACGGGTCTCCCATGCCCTTTTTACTCTGAAAAGGGTCGATGACTTCGCCACTGAATGGCTTGAAAGAATCACAGGGTTTGCAAGTGTCAGAAGGACCAGTCATGTTCACTGGTGTGGTCTTACCTGAAGACATAAAACAAGAAAGGAGATAAACATCGTAACATAACAGAAGAGTTTTCCTTTCCATTTTCAAAAATTGAAATTTTGGGATTTTTCAAAAACTTGCCGATTAAAACAGGCAAAAACAACATGATCACAGGACGGGTGTAGCTTTGTGAGGTGATAAAATTTTGAAAAACTAGTAGAAAGTATAAATAAGATTGACATTTTGCTAAGGACAATTACAAAAATATCAGAGAGTAAACTCTAAAGTATATGGGCCCAGTGATAGATGAAAGATGTCGTGACTCGGAGGTACGGCTCAGCTCTCGCCAGAAATAACTACATCAATAACTTGGCATCTGATTTGATGTGCTTTTGATAAAACATTGCATACTACTGCAATACTAATTTCTCTGGTTCTCACACTTCTTCTCATGCCCTGCCTCACCTCCAGCGTCACCTCAGAGTTACCTGCCAGTTCTGAAAGCCACACAAGTTTCACATCCACACACAGTACAACCAAACAATTCAAATCATGTCCCAGTGCAAACTGTCAACAGTACTACATCCTCAAGATAAAGGAAACCTATAAAAACAGCTGTTATAGGAAAGAAACACAAGCAAAAGACCACACCCAATAGACCAAAACCAAAAGTTATAACCCAAACCCACAAAAAGATTCTCAACGGTTTCCTGGTAAATTACTTGGTTTGGTTTCTACCCATGTTACTAAATGTCGGGGCACCAATTTACCAACTAATGAAGAGACCATTGCTGTTCATGTTAATAGAATCTGCATATTCACAACTCAAAATATGTGAATGTTAACACTAGAGATGATTATTTTCTTGTTAGGTTGGCTTTGTAAAGTATCTTTTGCACTGACTGTTTTAAATTCAGTTGCTAAAACTTATGTCTTACGTCGTCCACGAGGACTAAAAAAAAAAAACACTTTTAATGCAATCAAGCTTCGGTTTAAGTGCCTATTAATCAGTCTCAGTAATGCTAAACCACATGAGCAACAACATAAAAACAATATATCCACTAACAGCAGGGAGTTGAAGCTGGGTCGGGCAGGGGATCGTGGGAACGCTTAGACTTCTTTAACTTGCTTGTGGAGGTGCTAAACCGCAGGGCCAGCCAAACCGTTGTCATGCAATACACAGACGCATTTAGTGCCATTACCCAGATAACCCGGCTGATTGGGGTGAGTAGTTCATTTCACACTCCACACTGAGCAAAAGTGCATGCCTGGCAATCAGTTTTTTCCTCTTTCAGTAAACTATGTACATGGGTGCAAACACACACACTTGAGAAACCACAATCATGAGTCCCACCCTATTTTAAACTATTCTGTTACATTTTTGACATCTAATTTTAATGTTTACCACAAGATTGTATATGCAGCATGCAGCATTTAATCTACCTAAAACAATACAGCAAAAGACAAACTGACATAAATGTTTTTAAGTATATCATATGTCACACAAATTTGCTCTCAATTATATAGTTTCCACTTCACTGAGTGATGAGAACAAAATGACAGCGCGTGAATAGATGTGAAGGGGTTCGGGTTAGAATAAGGTAGAAAACACAAGACCTAAAATTACATTTTTAAAGATATTCTTAACAAATGTTGTTAACTGCTTAAATTGCAAAAACATTCTGGCATTTGGTCACTCCACACAACCTGCAGTCTGCAGAGTGTCCTTCTCTGAACAACTCATGCACACAATAAACACACACACATACACACATCAAGGAAAGAGAGAGGAAGCGTGTCAGGGTGTGTCTGCAAACAACAGGCCAAGCAAACCACACATCATCTCTCTTACAACATCACCTTCACGTGTTCATGCACACAAACAGCAAAGCACCAATTTGTGAATATGAAATCTACAAAAAAACCTACATAAGAATGGGAAAGTAAGCTCTATGAGTCAAAGCTAAGAAAGATAAGACTGGGACAGCGAGCATGTAGAACAGTGTATTAGCAGCAAAGGAGGCCACAGCTAAGGCTGGAACTCTATACAAACCAAGCTGGGCTGTTCCTTTTTGCTTAACACATTTTTAATTCATTAAGTCATTGTTAATTCATATTTTTACTGCCTGCGACTGTTGTGCATATCATTTACGTGGGCCAGCAGTTGCCTAGCTGAACCAGTTAACTGATAAAGAGAATATTTCTTGAGATGTACTATTCCAAATGAGTGCTAATCTAATTTTAGTGTGTTTAGTTTTCTTTTTTAGTATACTGTTGGTATTTACTGCAGGCACACTTCTTCATTAACAGTGACGCATTTTTTTGGTTTATGTTGTGAAAACTTTGTGTAATAAATTCCACTGACTGACTTTTTCGTATTAAACTGTGTTGCAATTTCACATTACATGAACACAAACAGTTTGAGCTAATCTTTCTAATTAGTATTATTGGTGCCACTACTTGCTCCATAATGGAATCCTAATTTCTTCTGTAAAAAGGGCCTACTTCATGTCATTTTTCTTGCTAATGTTTCATTTAAATTACTCTTCCCTGACATCTGTGTCGACACATCAATAGGATGGATAGGGGGATTTTTTTTATTCCAGTTCATTTCGTCACTGTGTTTGTACGGTGAAATAGCTGCTTTTTGTTAAATGAATAAATTTGCTAAGAAAGCTTTATTTGTAGTCATACTTTATATTGATAACTGGAAGATTAAAAAATGTGGATAA
>VUQK01043916.1:0-12879 GCA_015106715.1 Bujurquina vittata
TAATTGATAAGACTAAGTCCTCAAGTGAACATGTAAGCTATCGCCGCTTACGGACCTTTTCAGGATTGTTGCCCACCCCAGCTGGAGAGGCGCTACATACAGTACCACTCAAAAGTTTGGACACTTCAAACTTTTGCCTGGTATGTCAGGAAGATGGCCACAAATGATCATGTGCTTAATGAATACCTCAGGCAGCAGAGACCTGAGAAAGATGAGTAGAAAGAACAGGAACCATCATGGAGAGACAGGCCCCTGCACGGCATGTACCACCAGCAGATAGAAGGTGTGGCTGATATCACACAAGGTAAGACCCCCATGTGTGGGCTGTGCAAAGATGCCCCTTAGACAATCCTTCACATAACAGCAGGGTGGCACATCAATTCATGTCATTGCCAGAAGGTTTAAGTTGTCTACCAGTACAGTCTCAAGAGCCGTAGGAGGTCCTTAACCCATCAGCAGGACCGGTATCTGCTCTTTTGTCCAAGGAGGAAGAGAGCACTGTCTGTTGGTTGACAATTTTAATTTCCAAATTATTTGGCATCCTTTTGTTCTTAACATATTACCCAGTCCATATCAGTATAGATATTCAGCATAATTATTTTTCCAATTGAGATCTGATGTTTTCCAAGTGTTCCTTTAATTCCCTTTGCTCTAAAGTAAACTGTTCTTTAAAGAAAGTATTGTTTAAGAGAAAGAGGGAGAGTGAGAGAAAGACCAAATTTCTGAAAAAAGTATCAGAAAGTCAATCTTTTTCTACTATTTGCAACTTGGATTATTAAGATTTAAAGCCCTGTGGTGGCTTTGTGCTGCAGTTTCCAAGAAACAAAGCGTTACGTCAGGTATTGTGATGAAAGTCAGCCATGTGGCTTCCTCGTGGGTCCAGTGATGGAGCAGAGCACCTTTCATTTCCACCCAGTAGATCTATACAAAAGTATTTAAATAAGTTAAATCAACTAATCAGCTCCCTACTCACTGACCCATTACCTTAGCCAAAGACCGGTCTTTCAGAGATAAGAAAAGCAGGAAGAATAGATTTAATGGGCTATTATTGCGCGCACAATGAGGCTTGCCAGCAACAGTGACAGGTCCTCAAGACTCTGAATGAGTCTTTTGCAATATGAATACCCACAGTGGGTTTGCTTAAAAAACTATTACACTGAAATGTTTAATCCAGCGCAAACCCAAAGGCGCACCTTGGTACGGAGCATAGCCAGAGTATTTTTTTGTGATCTGAGCCCTCCAGGCCTGTTTAGACAGATGATGGAAGGGTGTTCCCTGTGGTCCACTACCAGGCCTACTTTGCATTCTCCTCATGCTCTTCGTCCACCATGAAAGTATGCACGAGCATGACATTTTGGTCGAGGCATTTACAGTGAGAAATCTCACCCCTGCCCACAGCCTGTTCCCCTGAATCTGCCATCATGCTGGATAATTAAAAAACAACCCTGAGTAGTGTAAGGGCTGATTTAGTTTCTAAACTGCACTACTCATCACTCATCATATCTCAGTCTAACGCGGGGAAATGCGGCATGCTGCAATTAGCACAATAAAGGTGCTGAACTGTAAACATCCACTATAGGCTACTTGGACAAAATTTGAACAATTTGCAGAGACAAGACAGATTACACTAAATTATGTGTATGCTCACCAAATGTATGCTACCTGTGTGTCTTTAAAATAATAATTTCAATAGTTGAACAACTGATTACTCAAATTTAGCTCATGCTTTCAAATTTAGATTTAATACCATATCTTTTTTTATTGCAAACAAATGATCAGTTGCTCCAAAGTGTGATGCGACATCCCCAAATTGTGCATTAATCAAACAATCAAAGTGGCCTGTCCATGATGAGTTTTAGTTTGCTCTATGACCAAAGCTATGGGATAAAATGCCCTCTGTGTTTAGTATTAGCTATAACAGCAATTTAGCTTTTACAGTTTAACCTATATGTATTTATATAAACTAGCGACAGTAAATTAACTTTCAAGCCTGTAATACTGTGCAATTTTAAAAGCAAACAGGTGTCACGGATAGGTCTGTGGAAAACAAGGCATGTTGAAGTTAGGCTTCAACGTGGCGTCGGAAAAATGATATGAGTGAAGGATTTTGTTTTTTCGCATGTGTCAAGACACCATCATGCCAAACATTCATCATCATTAGCAGTGTGAGCAGCGAACAACAGATGCTTCAGTATAGTGATACAATGACTGTGTCTGGACAGCTACCATCAGCACCATGGGACAAATGCATCTATTCTCTCACCTGGATCACACTCCTCTCACTCCATCTGCTTGAGATGAAGCTGCAGCTGCCTTAATTTTCTCTCTGCCTGTCTCGGCCTGACGCTGTTTGTGACTGTAGTCACATTTTTGATCCTTGTGTTTATTAGTCATTATTTGTGTATGTATGCAAGTACAAGTGCATATGTGTTTGCTAAATAGATACCAGTTTCTGTAACAGCAGCAGTAAATGTACCAGTAGTTGCTGTAACTGACAGTAATGGTGTTCGCAGGATTATAGATTTTAGCAGTCATATCATTGGTTATAATTAATTAATAGTAATTATAGTATTTCTATTATGCGTATTTAACTTGTTAATTTTGTGCCTTGCAACAATGGCTTTGGTTAAAGTGGCTTTTCCCAAACAATTATAGCCTTCAGCTCAAAGTGCTTACAACCTTTTATATCATGATCTGGATAAATAGTCAAATATAACTGGCTGCAGGGTGGCCATTAATTCCTGAAGGACACCTACTAAGCAGTTCTAGTGAAACAATCTTTTTATTGCTCTAAATCAATTTGTTTACATAACCTGTATTGAAAATGGTTAACCAAAGCAACCAGGGAGTGCTGAAAGCCCTGTTTACAGTTTACTGCAACACATTAAGCTGACAATTAAGTACAGAAATGAATGGCTTCATAATTTGTATTAACCTGTTTGGGGAATATGACACATTTGATGAATGGCATGGAGAATATGACACATTTGATGAACGACATGGATGTAGCTGAAGAAAAAGAAATTGAAAAAAAAATGACACAGCACGCTGAAAGATTTTTCAAACTAATAGTCTTAAAGTTTGAAAAGTACACCACTAGTGCTCTGAATGCTCCCTACAAGGGGTTTTAAGCTGTTGTTCAAGCCACCAAAGCAGCAGGAATGTAAGCAATGGAAGCTTAAATAGTATGATGCCCACTATTGATCGTCATTTTGCTGAATGTATGACTACCAGCCTCGACTATCCTCGCATCTCTGATTGGACCTTGAACTCAATTGAAATTCTGCTGCAATGTTTCGTGATATGCCACTTGATCTGGTCAGAAAATACTGTTCAACATTCAACTATGTTTGATGGCTTTGCATAGAGGGCAGCTAGTGGCTCACCACAGCATTTTTTTTATCCTCCAGAGAGATGAGGATGGGGTTGAATATGTCAGTCTGATGCATAATCCACCGACTACTAATCATGAGGACCCAAATGACTCACACGCTGAAAAATGAAGACTTTTTATGTTGGCAAGGCCCAAGGATCCTCTGTGTCTGGTTGCAAGTTTAAGAATTATAATTTAAAATGTCCAACGGATTTTAGAGCTCTTTGCCTCCACCCAGGGAGTGCCATGCAGTCCCTGACTGTGGTAGGCTTGTATAGAGATTTGTATCTCTATAAAAGTTTACATGAAATGAAAACATCACATTTAATTTCACACAAGGCAGTCCATCCATCCATTCTGTTCTACTTATCCTGTTCATGGTCGCAGGGGGGGGGCTGGAGCCTATCCCAGCTGTCATGGGGTGAGAGGCAGGTTACACCCTGAACAGGTTGCCAGCCTGTCGCAGGGCTAACACGGATAGACAGACAACCATTCACACTCACATTCACACCCATGAGCAATTTAGAACCACCAATTAACCTGACCCCTGTAACTGCATGTCTTTGGACTGTGGGAGGACACCTGTGGGACTGTGGGAGCGCCTGGAGAAAACATGGGGGGAGAAAATGCAAACTCCACACAGGAAGGTGGATTCAAACTCAGACCTTCTAGCTGTGAGGTAGCAGTGCTAACCACCATGCCACCGTGCTGCCTGCACACAAGGCAGTATTGTCGCTATATTTCAGTTGCTTTGCGTCTATGCTTTGGTGTTTCAGTGTTTAATGAACCTTTTGACAACTGAAAAAAAAAGAAATTAATTATCAATATGCAGATATGATTTTTAATTTGTAGCATGCTTTCTACATCTGGCAATTTTGTGCACTTTATTGCCCGAAAATGTATTGTGCAATTTATTCAGGTTTGATACATGATGCACTCGGTGTTACAGGCTTAATATGATTTCACATGATTATGATTGCACATATTTGTAGAGTATGTTTCTTTATAATAAATTACTAGCTGTGTTTAAACTCTGTCCTCACTGCTATATCATAAAAAAACAGCTATAATTATCAGTATTAATTCAACATTAATGAACACTTAGAACACAAAACATAAACAACTGTTGATGAGCATAGTCATGTTAGAAATTAAGTAAAAATTTCTGACGGAGACAAAGTCTGTGTGAAAAAAAAGCCGTGTGTTTGTGTGTGTCTGTGTGTTTGTGTGTTTCATAGCTTTACTTGCACCATTTCATATCTAGCAAAGCTTCTTGGAAATAGTTTTTACGTCTATCGGCCACACTGAAGCACACCTGTTGTGCCAGCTGCTAGAGCCATGTAGCACTACTTTTCAAGCTGCAACATGCCATGTTGTGTAATGCTGTGTATGCAAATGGTATGTGAATGCACATTTGTCTTTCTGTTTCTTTTAGCTACTTTTTTGGTTAAATTACACGAAACACAGAGCAGACTTTCTTAACTGTGTGCTGTTTTAATCTAGAAGAACCATTAGAAGTGAAAAGAGAGGATATACATAGACCTCCCTCGCTCGCCTGAGAATAATGATTTTTTAAACCACCTTCTAACAGAACCAATCTCGGGAATAATTTTGGTCGTAACTGGAAAGTCTGTTCCTGCTTGGCAGGGTTACATTCGAATTGATTACAGCTGTGGAGGGAGATAGGGGGAATCACCTTCCTCCAGTGACAGCACAGTTTGGTTTACAAACTGGAGATTTGCATTGCATTACCCGTCACAGTTTTAATATGCTTTATTCTGTTAAAGTGCCAGGGGTCTTTTGAGGGCATATCTACAGTAGGAAAGTAGCAGGAGTTATTGCTGAACAGTAATAAGTCATTCAGGCTGTGCCACAAGATGTTGAAGGGAATCTGTCATGCTTTAGAAATATGCTGACATTGCTGAGTTTGATATTATTCAGTATATTGACAGGTTCAAGGACAGCCTGTATAATAATAAAAGATATGTCCCAAGAGGAGCCAGAGTTGTGCACCATTTTAGATGCTTGCCGTAACAGCTGCATATCAAGGTTATAATAATGCATTTACATGTAGTTTTTAAAGGGAACACTATAGAAATGTGGTATTATCGCTTCTTAGGATTGAGGACTTACAAAAGGTGGAAATATGTAGTTGAGGCTAGGATAATCTAATTGCAGCACACACCATAAAAATATAGAGAACAGTATTGTACAGTACTGCACTTTTTACATTTAAAAGTATAAAAATGACTACAGTGTAACTTTTATGTCTTTAGAGTATTTCAGTGTTACTAATAGGCTAGCTTGTTCAAATATGTTGGAAAAACTTTCTCATGACAATCTATTTTCCCTCAGTTCTAAAAAGCTGCTGCTGCAGTGTAGCTTTGTGCTTCCTTTGACAAAAATACGCTTTACGTTCACAATTAGCATGAAAGTAAAGTAGCTTGAGTATGACATAATTCCACAAACAAGTCTAAGCAACACACTGTATGCTTCATATCTGTGCCAGTCCTTTGTGTCCTAGGAATAGAATGCTCAGTATTTGAATTTGCAGATGACTGTGCGTTTTTATAGATTTGAATTAATCTTGTGTTTCATGAAGCATCCTCTCCCTGTCTGGAAGAGCCTTTCACAAATGAAAAATATATCAGACTCAATGCAGAAGATGGAAAGGGGTCCCTCATGATTTATTTATTTGCCACAGAGTGAATTTAACACTTTAATATTATGAAACCGTGTTAGAACTTCAGTAGGAAATTTGACATCACACATCACTGCATATTAGCTAGCATAACTTATTTATGACTGTATTTCAAGGGGGAAGGGGCTGGGTCCTAAAAAAAAAACAAAACAAAACAAAACAAACAAAAAAACAAGAGCTCATATTTGTCTTGTAGACAGTGTGGGAAAGAGCCGATTTCGAGGGTTGAGCGCAAAAAAGGTGCGGCCGGGTGAATGATTCAGCTTTGGTGATGTATAAGCACTCAAGGCTAAGAATTCTGAAGAAGAACAAAAAGAAAAAAGGGACAGGGTTGGAGAGGAACACACTAAACGTCTGTATGTGGACGGGCAGAGTGCGTGAGTGAGGATGTCTCCATCCACTCTCAGAAGCACAGTTTTCTGGGCATACCTCTGGCTTCATGCTAGCTTGTTGACAGAACTAAATTGATGTGATTTGATGGTGCAGCAGCACCAACACTGACAAACACAACACCAATCCCTGCCAGCTTCTTCCTTAACAAAAGCATAGATAAAATACACAGATACACACTCGCATTTGTATGCCTTCAAATGGAAACAGAAAAATAAACATACCCAGTGCTTTAGGAACAACGACTACGATTAAACTTTGGGTGACAGTGTTGTCTTTATCTTGCTTTCTCATTTTCACCTATTGCTGAACAACAAAGTAAAGATGAAATATCCCCCCCCTTCCCTAAGTCACAAGACCTTTAAAGGTACTGAGTGTATTTTAATAGGGAGCCAAGCGGTTAGCAATGCACACCGTAGTCTTCAGTGGGATTAAGAGGCTTTGACTGGTTGAGGCCATTAAAATCTACACCAGCCCAGAAGTCCTGGAGCGCCTTATGAGTATCATTAGGATTAACAAACCCAGCCTGTGAAAGCTCTCACCCCAGGAGCATAGCCACCTCTACCCTTGCACCATTATTGTGTTTGGCTGAGTGCCTGGTAAGAGTGATTCAGCACCACACGGTGAAGCTCTGGTCCCAGTTTGTTGGACATCCCCAGTGAAATGTTGTCACAACTGCAAGATCCACATCCACCGGCTCATCCTGTATGGTTTCTAAACGCTAAGTACAATGTCCTTTAATTCTAATACTACAAACCCTTTGCATGACACGTGAAAAGAATAGAGCCAGAAATCTTTGAAATGCTTGTGGAGGAAGAAAATCTTCTTTGTGCATGTGTGTGTGTGTGTGCTTTGCGTTCTAGAGAGATTTCAGGGATTTGATCATCAGCATGTTGAATCATCATTCCCTAACTCGTTTCCTGCTTCCCTCCTCTACAACCCCTCAGATCTTCCACATGACCTATGACCTAGCCAGCGCCATGGTGCGGATAGTCAACCTGATCGGCATGATGCTGCTGCTCTGTCACTGGGATGGCTGCCTGCAGTTCCTGGTGCCCATGCTGCAGGACTTCCCTGCCGACTGCTGGGTGTCCAAAAATAAGATGGTGGTAAGTGCTTCTCCTGCACAGAGTCCTCATGCCTGCTCAAATCAGATTCTGCTCTGTCTTATCTTGTCCGTCAGCCTCAGTAATTACTGTTCTAAAGCACTTCAGCTTCCTGGGTAAGATTGCCTTACACATCTGTCATTTTAAGCCCCCAGGCAAATAAATTCATCTGCTACATTTGCCCATGTTTATTCAATTTGCTGATCATTTTTATTTATTTAGAGCTCTTGACGTTTGTCATTATTGTGAAAGGAGGTTATGCATGGAACATTGACTTTTCTAATGTGGACAGCCAGCCCTTGTCAAGTATTGGATGGATATTGACAGTTTCCAGTGAGCACACATGCTGGGCTTTCATTTTGTTGTTTTGCTGAAACAGCTGCAGCTGAAACACTAGTGGGTCACTGGAGAGTTCTTATTCATTATCCGGTGTCAAGGGACTGCCTCACACCGGATATGCCGTTCACCTAAGACTGATGGCCTCATGTCAGCTTGTGATGTTATAAAATCATTCAGTCATTGTCAGGTTTCGGGCTAAGAATTGGTCCGAGTTCAATGAATACTCATTACCTCACTAGAGCTTGACCGATCTTTCAGTCAGCCGACATAACTGGCTGATCTTAGCCTGCTGTAACATCAACATCGACTCCATAAATTCAGCATTAGTGGGCGCTGCTCTTCTAATCTTCTAATACTAATTAATAAAGGGATAGGATTTCACAACTAGCATTACCACCTACCCCCATTTAGGTACACAAATACATTCTAGTACATTCTGTACTTGGTTCAGTCTCAGCCTGAGAGACTCCAGTAAAATTTCGGCATGAAGGTTTTTATTGTACCATGTACGACTCGCTTCCTGTTCAATACAAGTGACTAATACTGTGTGACTTTCCATTTGATTATTTAGCAGCTGACAGCCATATGTTCAGTCAGTAAGTGAATCCCGAGTGTCTTTTCAAACCAATTGTCTGCCTGTGGGGCATTTACAATTATTAATATAACTTATAATAAGTTGCAGCATCTGCCTCTAGTCAGCATGTGAGACATTCATAGGATCCTGCAAATTGTAGCTATAGAAAATTACGAGGCTTACACTCTCACCAAACAGGCACTGCACTAGCACCAATAATTAATTTAAACTTAGTAAGCGCCAATAAGGTTTAGGCTGATGTGTAATGGAATAAAAGTCTTCAAGACTGAATAGGTTCATGAGGTTTGACCAAGCATGCTTTCCTTGATTAGCTCACTGCTTTCCACTCTCTGCTGTTGCATTCATATAAAGATTACCGTACTCTATTATAATTATTTTTGTAGCAAAATGGCACGTTATTTTCAGCAGAATCTGAGAAATATATGCAAGTCGTTTATTTACTAAACTAGTTAGTAATAAAGTAAATGAAGGGAATACTGAACTTATAGAAAAATGATGGATAGGGAATAAACATATACTTAAGGACTAACAAAAAAAAAATCATGCAAGAAAGCCCATTTTGAAATATACATAAACCAGCTTCAGTTGAACTGTAAGTTCACCTCTCCATGCCAGAACAGATGCCACATGAATAGTTACATTGCTCAAGGTGTGATCTATTTGGTTAAGCATGCCTCACTGCCTCCTTGACACGCTCACTTGTTTCATTGAATCTGCCTCTCTTATATTTAAGCATAAGAAAGAGCAGATGTTGAAAACTACTGTCCCTTGAGATGCTTCACACTTCAGGTAATTTTAGCTTGTATTCTACATGTGTCTCAATGCAGAGATGCACACCCAGACTGGGTCCTTTTCAGGGACAGTACGAGACAATCTCTCCGTTTAATTATGATAATTTTTGACAAAAGATAAAGACATATATTCAGATTTATGTTACATACATTGCCCTCTTCCACTTATCTTTTTCTGTCCCCTTTGCTAAAATTAAATATGCCCTCCCCCCTTTGATATTTCATACATTAAGCAAACTTGCAAGGGGATTATCTTAAGTTACATAAGGCTGAGCTGCCGTAATACATAATGCAAACTGTGGCTCATGATTAAGTTACAATAAAGAATGCATGAATTACAATTGGATTTGATGTTTTCCTTTGCAGCACAGAAAACTAGTATATGATTTTTTTGGTAATTTATTTGTTTTGTTATGAAAAACACATTTGAACTGTGTGCACATTGCAGATTCAGATATAATACCACAGGATGCATAAAGTCACAACAAAGCAAGGTAGATTTAAGAGTCCTGCAAAATAAAAAACAATGACATTTTCCTGCTGTATGTGTAACACCTTAGTCAGTAACTGGACCAGAGACTAGGTTCGTCTGTAAGAGAGCAGTGATAACTTCACTTTGCTTAAGGACCACAGACCAGGGAATAAGTTTAAATTGAGCGGCAAAAGTTTATTTACGCACAACAAAAATAGACAAAATCGATTCTGGTTTGTTAGTCTAATATCTACTTCTATCAAGTTCCATGTTAGGACTCAATCGTCTCAATATTTGTTATGTTTAACCAACAAAATAGTTCACATTTGCAATACCAGTCACAAGAGTACAACACACGGTCATTCGATATTAAAATAAAGTATTGAAAAGGTGCAAAACTCAAAAACAATGCAGCAGAAAACAGACTCTTTAAATTAAATTAATAAATAAAAACAACTTCTCAAAAGTGAATAGATGTTTATTAACCGGCTTTCATCTAATGTGCACTGTTGAACTGGGTTACATATGCAAGCATTTTTAGATAAATATTGGCTATTGTACTTAATGCCAAGTTAACTTTAAGTTAAGCCATTTTTAAATATAGCAGTACCCTTATTTCTTCTCCTCAGTAATTCGTCACTAGATGATTTGATGGAATTCTGACTAGATTCGATTCAGGCATTTTCTCATTGTCGTCTTATTACAGCCAGAGTCCTGTATCCATAACTTCCACTGGCTGCTTCCTCAGACTGCAGCTCCCAAATGCATCCGGCAGTGTAAAGAGGCCCTGAGATGTGAAGGAAAAAGATTCATAATGTACTTGCTTTAAATCCCTGTGTGAGGGATGTAGCCTTTCATTAACATCAAAATGGAGTTTGTTTTGTTTCACACAGTAAACACTGTCTAATTAATTGCATTACTTAGAACGGTTCTCAATGTGACAGAATAACAAATATATTTTTCTGAATTAATTTAAGCCTCAGGCCTCCGGGCAGGCATTTATCTCTGATGGAAAGCTTGTCATGTTTCGCTCACATTACTTGGTAGAAGAAGAGGTTGTTAGTACAGTAGCTGTCCTATTATCTTGCTCGGTCATCACTCCTTACCTTTCCAGAAGGGCACTAATAAAATTGCTATCAGTCCTGGCTTTTCCACTGTGGAAATGAGTTTGAAAGCAATTTGGACATGTCACCCCCGGGAGAGAGTTGATATTGATTTGCCATGAACCACCACCAGGAACTAAAGGAAAAGGGGCAATTTATCCACAAATTAGAAAACTCACAGAGAAATCACATTTTTCTAAATAGCTGACCTACTTTCTGTCATGCAAGCCTCCAGTGTCTCACGCTCTTTCTGCTGATTCCCAGGGCTCTGTTTTAGGCGCCTGCCCAAATGTCTGCTTGCTCCAAATGTTTGTATACTGAAGAGTATATTTTACCCTGCCAGCTGCTCTCTATCGGACTAAGACCGTTTGAAATGGACATCTGCCATTAGTTTTGTCTTAAGTAATTGGATGTGTGTGTGAATGCTTGCGAGCTGCCAGGGTGCTCTTTGACCTTAAACGCGCCATCAACACCCGTGCTGAGAGAGAGCGAGCGAGCAAGCTAGAAAGTGTTCAGATGTTCTCACCCTAACTCACCCTGTCTCCTCTGTTTCATCTAGAATGACACATGGGGACAGCAGTACTCCTACGCACTTTTCAAAGCTATGAGCCACATGTTGTGTATTGGGTATGGCATGTACCCCCCGGTGGGCATGACAGACGTGTGGCTGACCATCCTCAGCATGATTGTGGGTGCTACTTGCTACGCCATGTTTGTGGGCCACGCCACTGCGCTGATCCAATCTCTGGACTCATCTCGACGGCAGTACCAGGAGAAGGTGAGTCAAGATGACATGTTATTGATGGTTGTGTTGTCTTGATTTACTTCAGAGAGAGGGTGGGGATGCAGGTTGCTGGCTGTTTCCTCAGACTTTCTTTTAGCTTTTAATGTAACTTGTTACTGCTAAATTAGATTTGAGATTTTATTGATTTTTGCACATGGCTCACACACAGCTAGGTACAGTATGACAGGTTCTTCTGAGCCAGGGGTTTTAAAAGTCTGACACTGCGGGCCATTTCTTAGAGAAAATTGAGACAGCTGTGCCCGCACAACTTTTCGTTGTTAATAAAAAAAATATATAATGATTTCCTTGAAAAGTGTGTACGTCTTTTTGTATTTGACTGCGAGATGACTCATAGAAGAAGTATGACTTCTGCACTAAGAGTTTTGTCTTTATCTTTCAGCTCACACGGTACAGAATCTTTATGTCACATCTTGTCTCTCACCTTCAACTCTTCTGCCGTCTTTTCTCTTCTTTCTCTCTCTATGAGGAATCGTGCCCTGTAGTTGAAAACCTATTTTTAGCAATTGCCATGAAACATAATTCAAATTTTATTGGACCATATGACAAGGCTTTACTCTTAATTCCAATATATCATTCAACATTGTACTAGGTCTGCGGTAATGAGCACCATCTTATCATCTTATCATCTTTTCATGACATTACAGAAGCAGCCTTTGGTTCAGGTTTGTGCTTTTTTAGCTAACCTAATGGGGCAAGAAATTATTAAACTTACATACTCACAGAAGGCAAAATGGTTAAAAATTAGTCCTCATTTCCTACATAACGTATAGACACAGAAGGGAAGCTTTCCCTAGTTTAGAAAAGGAAAGCCCTGACGACTGGCTGAGACATGTTCCACGCTGCCATGCCCTCTGTGGGCCCAGCGTGGGCGATAATGAGCTGAACCGCTCGCCTGCCACATTAACCACTATCTGTAACGAGGAAGAGTTGGGAGAGAGAATGACCTCCAGGGGATGGAGGCAGAGGTTCGAGAGATCGCGCCTAAATGAAAGAGGGAAAGTGGAAGTGAAAGATGGCAGGAGAAAAAAGGACCAGGCACACAGGCGGAGGAACAGATTAGCTGATGTAATGTGTGCGTAGTGCTTCTTCAAAAAGAGAGAAACTGCACTAGATAAATTAACACTTTGCCATTCTAGGGAATGAGTAACAAATAGACCCCCCCCCCCCAAATTCTCAACAGTTAAAAAGTAAAAAACCCAAAAAG
>VUQK01043916.1:22788-32942 GCA_015106715.1 Bujurquina vittata
TTGATGCCCACGCGCGCGCGCACACACACACACACACACACACACACACACACGCACACACACACACACACACACGCACACACACAGACACACACACACACACACACGCAGAGATAAAAAAGGCATAGCTGACCTGCTAATGCCTACAGTCCATCTTGTCTCCTATACACACACATACATACATGTTAAGGGCCTGGGCATTCCTCCTCCTATCCCTCAGATATTTATAGGCATAGTCTTGGCCTGATGCGAGAAGCAGTGTGTGCTATCATGTTTAGGGTGTACTGCTGTGTTGAAGTGGTTTGTTTTGTGTGTGGCGGCGCTTATCCTCAGAGTTTGACTGCAGATAATATCAGTAAAAGTGCTGGATCAAAGTTGCATCCATATCAAAAGCCAAAGAACAACAAATTAGTCATGCCTGGGTAAACTAACTGGTTTTTGTGGCTTTTTTTTTAAACCTTCTTTTCCTGTTTGCCACACAAATGTGCACACATACACACACCCTTGTTTATCCTGACTCAATTCTCCCTTGTCACTATTCACTCTGGCCCACTGTGGTCCCCTTCATTCATCGATGGAGAGCAGTCATTACGCAGCCAGAATCCACAAATCGGTTCCCACAGCGCTTGTTCCAACGCCGGGAGCCTGGCCTGGTTCTAGAGGTCGACCTTCTCCCATGGGGAACAAAAGATGTGGGTCGTAGAAATGAAGAAAAAGCGAGCGAAAATAGAGGAAAATGAGTGAGAAAGGGCCATGGAAGTGGAAGGAAATTGCCAGTGAACTGCATCTGACTTGAACTGTGTGTACGAGCTTGTGTGTTTGTATCTACAGCCATCCCTCTCTCACGGCTCCGAGCAGACCGCAAAGGATTTAGATACAGCCCTGTCCTGAGCACAGAACAGGGGTCAGCGTTAGGATTTGTATCGCAACATTGAATCATTCTTGCATACAATTAAAAGAAACTGCTGGAGGTAATTTCTTGAGAGATGAATAAAAAAATAATGTGTTTATTGGCTCTAAATAGGAATGAGTGAGGAACATGTGAGTGTGCATAAATGGGTAAAGGTGCCTTGTAATCTGAACAGAGCACTGAATGCTCAGTTAGAGGGGAAAAGTAGTACATAAGTACCAGTTCTTCTCCAAGCACTCATTTGACTCTGTAGGATCATTTGCTCAAAGAAGAAACGTCAAATATCACTTTTTACTTTACTGTACTTTAAGATGTTTGTACTGCAGTAAAAACCAGATAAGGGCAGCATGACAGATGTATACTTTGATTACCGTATTTTCCGGACTATAAGTTGCAGTTCTTTTCATAGTTTGGCCGAGGGTGTGACCTATACTCCGGAGCGACTTATAGTCCGAAAAATACGGTACATAAATATTATGTAAGAGTAGATGTATAATATTGGAGCTACTTTCTTAAATGATATAATCCACTTTGGGGTCAACTTGAAGGAAAGGCAGGTGTGAAATGTGAGATCAGGGGTCAAAGGTGACATATTTTAAATCTTTCTACAGTGCTTTCCAAATGTTGACGATGCACACCAAGGATGAAAGCAGATAAAGCGTAAGGATAAAATGCTTGTTGATCATTTACGACGTCCCGACACCAGATTCCACTCGGTGCGGTCCTGCAGTTTCTTAAAGCTTAATCTGTCAGAGACGGATTTGCTGTTGATGATGTGAGACAGTCCAGTTAATAAGAAAGTGGCTAAACTTAGATTTGGGTGCATGAAAGCGATGGCGCGACTGTGTGCGAGCCCTGATTCAAGCAGCAGATCACTCTTACTGTATTCAGTAGTGTATTTTATCGCTTATTTTTATACCAGTAGAAGATGATGGACATAAGCTGTTTTTCACTTTTTGTGATAATCTGGTTGGTTCATGGCTGCTTCTTCACTCACTTGTGTGGCTGAACTGTAGTTGGACTAAATCTAATTATTTTCTGAGCATACTGCATGTCATGGGAGCGCTTACTTATATAAAGTAATAAAAATAGCAGTGTTGGAATGGCAACTAATGAAATCTTGGTTGATTTGTATCTCCACGTATGAAACACTGACAACATCCATGAATTGGTGAAGAATGGCGTAGACATGGTTGCTGATGATGGTGCTTTTTTTGTGGGCACACTGTTGCCATCAGTGTTCTTCTGATCAATCTTCTGTTTCCAAGAGGATAGCGTGTCATGTCACAAAGCTCAAATAATCTCAAACTGGTTTGTGAACATGACAATGAGTTCACTGTGTGCGTATGATCTCCATAGTCACCAGATCTCAGTCCTGCAGAGTGTGTTTGGGATGTGGTGGAGTGGAAAGAATCTGCAGCAACTGTGTGATGTTTTCATGCCAATGTGGACCAAAAGTCTCTGAGGAATGTTTCCAGCATCGTGTCAAATCTACGCCATAAACAATTAAGGCAGTTCTGAAGGCTGGGGGGGTGGGGGTGCCTAATGAAGTGACTGTTCAGTGTATAAGCACTGCAAATTTCAATAGGACACAACAGAACAAGATTGGCCACTGTGATTTATAAATATCATATTTGCCTTTAAACTGATGGCAGTCAACTTCATTTGGTAAATTGGTGCCACTCTACTGATTTTGATATTGCTGTTGACACGCAAACGTACACACGAGTCCACAATCAGAGAACCCACAATCAGGACTTACAGGTTGGTAAGTGAGCAGTTGAGGATGCTGTGGAGTAATCCAGGCTTTAACCAGCCAGCAGGGAGATGAGCAAGATTTAATCCCCACTGTCGTGACCTCAGGCAGGATGTAATGGGACTTCCCTAGGGTTCCTGAAGCTCACTTGTTTTTGCTGTTTTTTTTCTCTCCTCCCCATTTGTATCGATGTTATATTTGTACACTCAAAGCGCTTTACACAGATGCATTACATTTGGACCGCTGTTGGAGAATTCAAGTCGAGGTCATGGCCGAGTTTTACACAGCTATTGTTTTCAGAGGAAAAGTATCCCAAATGGCCTGATGTTCGTTTCCAAATGTATTTCCTACACAGAGACAAAGAAACGCGAAACTGTCGGCAGATCCCGAGTGAAACTGTGTGCTTGGCTTTGCTCCTCAAGGTTTATACAGGGAAACTAAAGATGTACAAATATACCTTTTTAGGTTAAATATTGCAAAACATTTTCACAGCCTCTGCGTGAGTCTGGGCTCACTGTGAAATTACGTTTCAGCATATTTTATTGTCAGTCACTCTCCTTTTTTCGGCTTTCCCTTCCTCTGTTTTAAAGTCACTTCCTCTCTCCTCTCTCTCTCACTCTCTCTCCTTTCCTGTTGTTTCATATGGTTTCCAGACCTTTCCTCTCTCATCTCTGTCCATCCTCTGCACTTTGATGGCAACCCTTATACTGCCACGCTGACCACAACAAAGACAAAGACCCTGCTCGCGCTCTCTTCTGTCTCTTTCATAATCCATTTTTGTCACGCTCCATACGTCCCTCCTTTATCTCTTCTTATTTTTCCTTTTTTTTTTTTAAATAATGCATTTCAATTTGCTTCATGTTCTATTCTTGTCGTGATTTTTTTTATTGTTGCAATTTTAGTTTAAAAAGCAGTTAAACACTTCTGCATTTTCACTTAATTAGTATATTGTAATTACATGCCTTACAACCTCACGACCACCTGCACAGATTATTTGCTAACAGTGTTTACAGTAGCCTGACTTTTCAAGTTAAGATTTATGAATGTGTGTACATATGTGGGTACATATATCTGGTTAGAGCCATCACAATGAGTAAAATGAACTGCAGGAATGTTGTTTTACATGTTGTTGTCTGGCATACAGGGAAGGGTTCAGCAGAGTTGCTGCAGTGTAGCTGATTGTAGATAGAGCAGTGTAGCTAGTCAGCATTTGTGTCTTTAAATGTTTTTTCTTTTGACTGGAACATTTAATTATATTTTTTGTGGCACCTCCACTGAACATACAGTAAGCTGCTACTGACTGTATCATGCATGTGTTATTACACGTCACATAAAGCAGCATGTAGAGAAAAACATGTTTGCAGTTGGTCTAAACTGATTCATAACAGGGCATGCCATGCTGGTATCTGACGGGGCAACAAGTGTACAGTGTCGGCAAACCTGCTGCAGCGTTTCACGTTTATTTTATACAGTTGCAGAATCAAAAAGCGTGTCATGTAAAGCTGCACGACCATCTGTTGGGAGTAAAAGAAAGGATGCATTTTATCATGTATTAGATTATAGTTTGTCAGTGATGGGTACAAGAGGGAGACAGAGAGGAAGATGGCCGACAGGGAGGCATATCCATTCCATACAGTACATAATGACGTACTGCAGCAGGTGGGAGCTCATCTAACAGGAATATAAAGGCTATTGTTACCTTGTATCTGCACCAAATTGCACTCAAGGCCTGGAAACACACTGTACACACACGCACACTCTGACTGAATGGCTGCCTGAGGGAAAAATAAACAAGGATTTTCTGCCACATCTGTCACTTGTGCCACTTAACCAAAGCACACACAGAAACACACAGACGGAAGCACACAGCCATGCACTCAGACTGTTAGTGGTATGGAGTGTGTAACATTAAAAGAAGTGAAATGTAATGGGTCACTTGAAGCCAGGATCTCTGATCAATCTGTTGGAAAGAGGATAGATTGAATGCAACAGATGAATTTGGGATGAATCTGAATATTTGCATTTTAAAACTTGTGACGGCAGAGGCTGGGGTGAAGCTATATATGGACCGGCAGATAATTCTTCAGAAACAGCTGTCGGCTGGCTCTTTTCAGGCATATTTTTAGTCTTGTAAACACTGGTGACATTCGACAGCTTGAATTTCCTCAGCTGAGTAAACAAGCTGAGGGACAACAGGCTCATCAAGGTTTTTTTTTTCTTTCTTAGACCAGCAGATGTAATATTTAATACTTGATGAAACAAATCTTAGGATATGTTTATTACGACATGTGCATTGCACAACTGACAGAGTTTATTGAACCCGTTGCTTGCAATATTGATAGTCTGGTAATAGAACAATCAATTGAAGGTCTAAAAAGTATAAGAAATAAAAAATTATGCGTTAGATTTCCCCATGTCTATGATGGAAAAGTTCCAGACATGCATCAATTGTCAGCAATGTTAGTTTGAAGTGATGTTGGTGTATAGGGAAGGTGTTGTGAAAGCTTTGTGGTTTGTTGTGTTTACGGTTGCTGCTGGGAATCTAGAAAGATCATTAAAATGGGAAATCAGCGCATACTTTCCCCAAAAATATTTATTTCCCATTTATTTTTGTCAGAACTGTAATGCAATCCAGAGGGTCCACTGTCATCATGTTGACCCAGGCTGTTTCATACAATATATACACCCCTCCACATACTTTATGACTCCCATTTGGGAGTACAAGTGAAGTTGTAGTACATTAACAAATTTACACATTGGTGCGGATGTTAACTGGTGGATATCGATGTGTATCTATCTGCTCCTATTTTTTTTTTTTGAGTGAAAGACAGGTCTGGATTTTATGTCTAAAATATGTCTTCTAAATGTTGCTGAAAATCATAAAAATCTTGTCTTTGCGTTGTTAGACTGAACAGTTCAGACCTTTTTTACTCAGTGCCATAAATATAAGTTTCTTCTGACAAATTTTACTATCTCATTTTCAACAACCCACAAATTCATCAGACCTGTTTATCTTTCTGTCTGACCAGTCACTAAGATGTATGTGACTTACCACGAGACTGCTCTCTCTCTCCCTGTTTTGGTCATCTGCGTTGTTACCAGCTGCAGCAGCAGGATAGTAACTATAGTAGGTGCTCCCAGAGTCACCTACTATAGTGGAAATTGCCAAAAATGTGGGATTGAATAGTTTGACAGATTTTAAACTGCATGTCTGGACAGATTTTTGACAATATGATAACATCACAGCTGTAGGCACAGATGCATATGACAACTGAGTGAGGGATGTCAGAAGGAGGGTGGCTGAAGCGTCTGAGGCTTTTTATTCCCTCTCTGCATCTCAGACAATTATCTGTTTGGTTTAGAAGTCGTCTCGGGAAACAGCCGACCACTTTCAATCATAGTTGGAAAAAAAATTCCTGAGCGCAACAGGTGTGAAGACCCATACTGAGAGCGTTGAGTTGATTTGTTTACTTTGCTATTACGTTGCTATTTTTTTACTATTAATTACTCCAAGGAAATGGACCACAATGTGAGGCTTTTGTCTTTCCTTATGTTGCGCAAAGCAGTTTCTCGGCTCATCATTCATCACTGCCTCACGCTGTAGGGCGTTCACATATGTGCAAAAGTGTCTGCCACTGTGAAATATGACATACTCCATAAAGGAATCCCCATTGACTACTGAATCTTCCTTCAGCAGCTTTAGCTGTCTCCCTCGTCCACAGAGACCTCATTGTGTGTATGCGTGTGTGCGGTCACTTAAACGTATTTGTGCTCCATCGAGCTTCCAGCCATCAGTACTTGGGCGGCCTTGTGATGGAGTGGTTAGCACGGTCACCTCACAACCAGAAGGTTACAGATTCAAACTTTTTCTGTGTGGAGTTTGCATGTTCTCCCTCTGGGTACTCTGGGTGTTTTTTCCCGCAGTCCACAGGCATGCATGCACATGCATGTTAGCCATGGAGTTGCAGTAGGTAGATGTTTGAATGGTACCAAATAAAGTGCTGTATGAATGTATGGTTAAAATGTGAGTTTGAGTGGTCATTAAGATTAGAGATGCATTTTTCTTTCAGGCACTTGAAACAAACAGATTCCTCCAACATTTATGTGTAGTCATTGTAGTCATATGAGTCATTGCTGAGATAATATGACAGTGCAGGTTAAAAATAAACTTATTTTTATTTCCTTGGAAGTCGGACGTTGGAGCTGGGAGTGTCATCACTCCCCAGTTGAGCATGTTCCGGTAGTAAAGTTAGAAAAGCACGGAAAAACTGGATTTGTTTTACAATTCCAGGGAAGTTTTCTTTGCAGCACTGTCTACCTCTTTGCAACCAGTTTTACCTCCCAGTTGGGGAATACACCACTCCCCAACCAGTCAGGGAATATATAATTTCCCTAACAACCTGTGGTTGCCAGGGGGTCATGGACCAGTCTCTAGGCCTGCATGACTTGGACTTCAGCAACCAGTTTCATAGTGACTTCCAGCAACCTCCAGCAACCACTTGCCAGCCGATCAAGGAATACGCTTTTCCCCCTTGCAACTGCTGGTTTCCAGCGGTCGCTGATCGGCGTCTAGGCCTATGTAACTGTGGCCTAACGCACAGCAACTGGAATTTTGTTTGTTGTTGTAATGTTGTCTATTGAACCTGAAAGTTGCCTAAGGGGGAAACTGAGGTTCAGACTGGTTGCAGCATGTCCACACATCTATCAACACTCAAAAACAGAATAATAACTTGCATAAACACATGTTGGCAATAAACCACTGGACTTGAAGTGGTCGTGTGGGATCACAATCATGCTTTTCAATGCATGTTTTGTGCATCATAAGTCACAAAGAGAGGAAGAAAAACTACCGGTAGACATGCATAGTGACTGTCCTTGGACGCACTGATTCTCTGTTGTTCCTCAGAAAAACAGTATGTCAGAACAGCCAGCTTAATTGATGTTAATAACGGTTGATTATGATATGTCGTATTTATTCTTATTTCTCTTAATACTGATATTTAACTAGATCACTCATTTACAGATTTGTAGATAAATAGCTTGAGTGCAAAATAAGGCTATAATTGTGATTAACCAATGCGCACATTTGCACACAGTCTTTGCATGGTTGGGCACACACAGCAGCAGAACTTGTGTTAAGTAAAAGAGGATGGAGAAAAGGATGCAGCTTGCTTCAATAGTCCAACTTAATGTGTTGCAGGATTGTTGTATTACTGACATAGAGAGAGCATTTTTGGATTAACTTGACCTTGTTATTAGTTCACAAAAAAAATTGAATAGTGTGAGTATTCACCTACACACACACTTCTAAAAGTTCTTTTGTCCAGATGTGTGTATTTTCTTGTTTGTGTGTGTATACGTGTTCAAAAGAACAAGAGAGCACATTAATCGAGGGCCTCCCTTGCCACACAGTGAGAAGGGATTTTTGGAGTCAGTGATGGGGATTATGAGGAATATTATTTCATACGGCTACAGAATGGTTAATCTCCTTAAGCCCTGCTGGAGTCTGCACGCCCATTCCTGTTACTGCCCAGTAATGGAGGCTGCATGTGAAGCTGAAAAGACGAGGAAATGAGGTGTGTGTGTGTGTGTGTGTGTGTATACTTGCTCTAAAAAAAAGACAGGTGTGGAAAGATAATTAGAGATGTGGAATTATGAATAACAATAATTACATGTTCCTTTTAATTACGTTTAAATGTTGATATTTGAGCTTGTTTTTAATAATACTTCAGTTCTTGTGAAGTTTGAGTCATTTTTTCTCATGCATTACAGCCACATTGTCATTCAGCTGCTTTTGTTGTTGTTGTCTCAAGCTTTTCTCTGATGATAAATATAAACCTTTTTTTGCCACCTGATAAGATGCTTACTCAATTCTGCCTCTCCTGAACCAAACGCTCCGGCTCAAACAGCTATTGCAGATGAAGTGAAGGCCTCTTGGATTTGAATGGTCAAACCTATTGGCTTTCGAGGCTTCTGCCAGCTAATGTCCCAGTATATTGACTTAGCTGTGTGTTTTTGACCTTCTGTCTCCGTGTATGAAAGGAGTGTGTGTTTGTGTGTGCGTGCGTGCTTCAGTGAGACAGGCTGTCACCGTCATAGCTGTTTGATTTGGTGTGTTCTCTAGTCTTGCTTACAAGTCACCAAAAAGTCAAAAGCTTTGCAGATGTTGATGATGATGATGATGATGGAAACTACCAGAATGAAAGTGAAGCACCAGAATATTCTGACAAATACTTTTTTTGGGGTTATACTGTCACTTCACACCATATGTGCGTCATAGTTGGATTAAAAATTGCTCCAACTGTCAGATATGGTTTAAAAAGAAAAAGGTATGCCAATCTATGGATACATCCAAACTGAAACCCAGGAACTGTTACCAGATAGAAGAGCTTCTGAAGTAACATTTAAGTAGAAGAGAATATGGAAGGATATAAACACTATTGCATTATATGATTATGAGGTTCATGATAAACTGAATCTGCCTTTCTAAGTTTTCATGTTGCTTCTTAACCTATAAGCACTTGTAACACAGACATGTGGCATGAATGGGAGGGCACACACAAGTTTTTGGCACTCGTCAGTTGGCATCATTTTACAACTCCAGATGTTGCCCCTTGGCTAAAACTGAGGATAAAAAGTAACACAAATGAAGTGAATATTGGTATTCCAATGTCCCAATTTTCTTTTCTTTTCTTTTTTTTTACATGAATGAAAGTAGAATTTGGAAAAACAGACATCTGATATGTTGCCTCCCGGGCCTGTTTTCATGCAGAAGCCTGTAAAGTTACAGGTGCCATCATACTGAGAGTCTGAAGGCCATGGTTCCATCTGCAGTGGTACCGGTGTATCAGGTAACTATTATTGTGCATCTGTCAGTGGTATTATATGGGCTGAAGCCACTGTAGGGCAGTTTCACTTGTATTGGATTCATCGCAGATTGAGAAGCATCTGGTTCCTACCTCAGGGCAATTTTGCGTGTTTCGGGTACGTGTGTGTTTTCGTGTAATTTCAGTCTTATCCTTCCTTGTTTTCCTTTACTTGATCACACAATGTTCCAGCGCAGTTGTTTTTGATAGGAATAATCCAAAACTGCTAAATGAGAACCCCTTAAGATTTAAGCAGCTTCACTTTCGTGTAGCATAGAGGTGATTTCCATTTCTGTATTTGAATGAGTGGAAGATCCTTTATGATGGCAGAGGGGGAAAGATTTCCGGGTCACAGGTGGATAGAGAGGACACAAAGAAGAATAAGTTAGCATTATGAAAAACACCCACAGTCTGCCAGTCTGATCCTTGGATCTCTCTATCTAATGCACTCTAACGCACGCACATGCGCACGCACACACACACACACACACGCGCACACGCGCACACACACACACACACACACACACACACACACACACACACACACACACACACACACACACACACACATTCCTTCTTCGTTTGATCCGTTAGCCTCAGTGGGGCCCACAGTAGCTAGCAG
>VUQK01043917.1:0-30486 GCA_015106715.1 Bujurquina vittata
GGGGGGGGGGGGGGATTTGTCATCTGGACCAGGATTTTATGGCATTCCAAGTAGTTTGGAGTCCATTTATAGGGTCCATGTAGCACTGATCAATCATGTCTGTGTGAAGAGCAACAAATGAAAGCATTGGCTAAGAATGCAGCCTCAAAGACATTTATCAGGCTGTAAGCCAGCCCAGTAAGTCCAGGCATGGATATCAGCTGCATGTTATCTGGATATCCACTGGCTGCACAGGAAGCTTCAGACTAACTGTTGCCCCGAGAGGGCGAAGTCATCAGATGTTCACTGATAGCTTCACAGACTGACACAACAGTGACGTGAAACTTGAACACACTCAGTGACGCGGGAGACATTTTGTGTCCAGCTGTTTTTAAATGAACGCAGAAGTGCAAATTTGTATATTTGACTACACTTGCACACAAAAGTTCTTTTTTTTTTTTAGGTAACAAGTGCTCGCTCTGTTCTGTTACTTCTCTTTGAAAACCAAACTGCAGGTGTTCAACACAGAAGGGGAATTCTTGCTGAAATTCGGCTCAAATGGTGAGGGCAATGGCCAGTTCAACGCCCCCACCGGAGTGGCCGTGGACGTCAATGGAAACATCATAGTGGCAGACTGGGGCAACAGCAGGATACAGGTCAGAAAGTGTAGACGCACTTCACTGTGTTCATGAATAATTTCCACACTCAAAGACCCCTTTTAATAGAGTGCTTGCTGGATTTTCTTTTTTCTTTTTTTTTCCAAGTGATATGCCAACTTACAATCTTTAATCATACAGTCCAATGAAATGCTATCACAGCACCATTAGTAGTATACATGTATTTACGTGCAGGAAGGCGTCAATATATGGGATCCAAACGACCCTCCTGAGGCACTGCATCCTCATGTGGGGACATTACATTTGGCTTTTCTGCATATTATACTTCATTCTGCTCCACATAGACCTCTCGCGTTACATGCATCCCACACAAACGCTTGGGTCTCAGGAGGTTAAAACAGCAGAAGACAACAATTCTCGCTTCCTGCTACCTATTTTGGTCCCTATCCATCATTCCTATTTGTGAAATCTTTCATCTTTTTTAACTTTATAGCCAAGTATTTTGTATTTTCCATAAAAAGCCAAATGAATAAAACAAACAGTGATGATATTTCTCTCTCTCAGGTGTTTGATGGCAGCGGTTCATTCCTCTCTTACATCAACACTTCGGCGGACCCCCTCTACGGCCCGCAGGGACTGGCGCTCACTTCAGACGGACATGTTGTGGTTGCCGATTCTGGCAACCACTGCTTCAAAGTCTACCGCTACCTGCAGTAGCCCATCTCCTCTCAATGCACAGCCTGTACAGTGTACATATATGTATATACACACACGTATTAGTACGGAGCGACTGGAAGATTTTTGCACTCATCCTCTCACCTGTTCATCCTTGAATCTTGCTGTCATTGTGCCATCTGCCATCCCCAACTAACACAGAGACTTTATTTTTTGGTGTGAGTGAAGTGAGATGACCTGTCAGACAGACACACACACAAACACACACACGGATGGCTGCTGCTGATTGGTGCTCACTGGAGACCTCATTCACCTTCCATCTTAACGTGGGGAGATTTGGAAAAGCTTTAATGTGCTTTTGCCACATGGCAGAACTTTGAAACTGAAAACATAAACCCCCAAAACTTTTGCACTTGTTCCTAAAATCACTGGCTGTATTAAGTGAAATCATAATTATAGTGAAAGACACCGTAGTCACCTGGGAAAAAATGAAACTGCATTTCTAGTAGTAGCAACCTCAGCTTCCTGCTAAATGCTCTGAAGAGTCCTCACAGTTTGCCTATTTGTCATAGAAGTGTTCCATCTACTGTAGGCATAGCAGGGTATTTTCAAGCATGATTAGACCTCATTGTGCATGCTGTTTTTACTAAAGAACACCTTAAACTGCATATTAAACTGTTTCCAGCTGACCACCATTAACTCTCCAATGATCTGTCATCATTTGAAAAACAACAGTATGCTAACCAGCGTGACTGTATGAATTAAGGGTACCAAACATAAGCTACCCGATGTGCTAACTTCTGCTGTGTATGACGCCTCCTAACAGTTCAGCCGTGATCATGTGCAGACGCCTTGAGTTGTAGAATCTGAGCAAAAAGCTAAACGCTTGGAAGAAAGTCAGGAGGGTGCGTCGAGTCCCCAGCTGAAAGATTTCTTCATCACGCTGAAAGCAGAGGCTCAGAACTGCAGTCACCTTCACTCCTCTTCATGTGCTCTTATAACTTCAAATAAAATCTGCAGAATCACTAACAGGTTGGGTTTTAGCAAAACAGTGTGTGTATTTTCACAATCAAAGATGCAATAAAGTCCAACAGTCGAGGTGTGTGTTTTAAGAATGCACTGTGGTCCTATTGGAAAGCCTTGTTTGTCTTCAAGCACACAATTGTCTTTTTTTGTTATCCTGCATTGGGTCATGGATTTTCTACACAATCCTGAAAATTGTTTGTTTTCCATTGTCTTGTTTATATTTGTAATGCCAAATGGAATTAAAGTGCCCATAGAAAAGAATAGTGCATTTCTGTAATAGCTGTGCTGCAATAAGATGAATTTATTATGAAAATGGACTATAGAGCTGATAAAGAACTGCAGTAGCAATTTCAAAAATGTTTATCCCCTTAAATAAACTGTTTAAGGACTATAAGGTTACTCTTTGACTGCAGACATTTCAGTATGCTTAGCAAACACCCTTTTTATGGGAAGCAGACCTAAGGAAAGCTGTGGTTTGGGTATTTTTGACCATACAAGGTTTTTCTTGCTCAGTGCTTCTTTGGTCTGTACTGCAGTCATTTTATTAGACGGCAGGGGACGACATTAAGCCACGAAGAGAAGTAAAAAAACAAAACAAAACAGCGCTCCTACCCAATGCTACCTTCAAAAGCACTCGGAAATAATCTGGATAATGTTAATTTTTTCAGTGATATTCAGTGTTGAGAGAGTTCGGGGAGTGCAAAAATTGGTGCTTACACTTAACGGTAATTTTTTTGACGGATTCCATATGTGGGTATTATTATTGGTTCTGTGTCTCTATCAAGTGTACAGTATCTCCAAGTACACTAAAACCTATGGTGACTTTACTAGTTTAGGAGCTTGCGGAGAAGCTTGAACGCAACATCGACCTGTCACCGCCTTCCGCGGGAAATTCGCTACTGCTAGGAGTACGCTCTACCACTCCGTCGACTATTCTTTCTCGTTTACGTTAAACCCTTACGAAAGCGCTGTGTTACATTCAGGTGGCTAAAACGCTGATGTCAGTGGTCGTTGCTGGTGCAATCTACATCCTAAAATGGTAAGCAGAAGCTCGTCTTAGCTCACCTGCTGTGAAGACCACCGGTGTTCACGTAGCAATTTGCTATCATCTCTAAGCTAGCTTGCAGCTTTCGTCTACCAGCAGCGTTACTTTCACCATCCAGCAGTTGTTATTCATGTCATACATTTAGTAAAGGGCATTGAAGCAGTATTTCAGGACAGTCACACCTCTGTTATCAGTCTATTTCATGCAGTTACTTCACATGGTTTATTCAGCTGTAAATGGATAGATGCCAGGCTACCTGTTGCACGTTAATAGCAGGTTCTATTAATTCAGTCCATATTGGTTAATCGGCCTTCTCATGTTACTGCTTTGTAATCCAGTAATAACATTAAACCTTCTGTTACAGTCAAAGAAGAAAGGCCTGAGTTTGGAGGAGAAGAGAACTCGCATGATGGAGATTTTCTTTGAATCTGTGAGTTTTCACGTTGCAGGTGATCCAGCCTCCATATCCTCATAGATATATAGATACGGACTTTATTGATCCAATAAGGGAAAGTATTGTGTTACAGCAGCAAGAAAATGGCACAGTCTATTGTGAGAGTAAAATTGCCACAGGCGCACAGTGACCTCTCTATGCAAAACTTTACATATACAACATTGATAAAAAAAACAAACAAACAAAAATAAATAAATAAAATGGAAAAATTTAGGTAACGAAGAGTAATAATAAGACTGACATTGTGCAGGAGAGTAATGCAAATTGCATTAATAAATAATATGTGTGCTAGAAGCAAGAAGCTATAATACAGAAATATGTGTGGGGGATCTTGTGTCCTGACAGGTATTTTGTCCTATTATTTGCTCCTGTGTTATTTATACTGGTAAGTATTGTTATGCAGTTTTTTTTTAACACAATCTTTATAAAATTAGTTTGATGTTTTCAAAAATTGTTTTAGTTAAATCTCTAAACTTTGTACATCCCTCCAGTCAGGCGGCAGATGGTTGGTTGATTCACTCTTTAAATCCTTGCACAAATAATGTTGAGTTAGAAATAATAGAATCCAGAGGAAATCTGGAGCGTGCTGTTCAACATTTGAATCGGGCAAAGTACAGAAATTTTAATTATCGTGGGATCCTTAAAATGGATGAACTTCAAATTAAAATATGCTATTTTAAAATAAAATATTTTCAAAATGTTAGTTATATTACCAACCATAAAGCCATCTTTCATTTAGAAAAAAACAAATAGAAAATGTGGAAGTATATAAATCTGTTAAATGATTTCTTTCTTTATGTTATAGAAGTTCAAAAAAAAAAACATGTTCTCTTGTTGCCTTTACAGAAAGATGTGTTTCAGCTGAAAGACATCGAGAAGATTGCCCCGAAGTCGAAGGGCATAGGTGAGTAAAGAACAACATTTTTACCAAAGAAAATCTTTAACTCTGAAGTAAGTCCTCTAATGGTGTCCAGTTTGATGAATTCTAATTGGGGTGGCTGTGGCTCAGGTGGTAGAGCGGGTCATCGCTAATCAGAAGGTTGGTGGATTGATCCTCAGCACCTCCTGTCTGCATGTATATTAGTCATTAGACAAAATCTAAGTCTTAGGCATAGTTAAAAGCCCTGTATAAACGTGTGCAGGACGTGTGCAATGAGATTTGTATCAGAAATCACTTTGCATGCTCAGTTGGAGCAATTCGTTTTTAAAAGTACATTTAAGAGCTGGTTGAGACACCAGTCTATTTTTTGAAAGTAGTTATTTTCACACACCAGACATTTTTCTAATTTGTTTATATTTAGGTCCATTTACCAGAATGGGGTTGTGTTTAATCCAGCCAGATGATGTTGGTTTGTAATAAACTCAGAGGAAAAAAACACCTGGAAGCAACAAACAGAGCTTCACATTCAACATTTTCCCCCATAAAGCAGCAGCTTTGAAAGCTTCCTTTTATTGAGTGCGAGGTTAGTTTAGGCAGAATGAGTCAGACTGAAAGTGGGCATCTCACACCTAAAGTTTTAGCGTTAGCAGCCTTCTTTTATTTATTTATTTTTGTTCTCCATTTTCATCTTCTATTGTCATTTCTTTTAGTGAGCTAAACAAGTCACAAGGATGCACAAGAGACCTGCACAATCACACCTTTCCTCTACACTAATGTGACGTCACGTTATAAGTGACCTGTAAATGTGATGACTGATATTTGGACATGTGATCAAGTGGGCAGTGTGCTCACTGAGGCATGATTAAAGGAGTGCATGTCTGAAATAGACCTTAGTAAGAGCGCCACAGAATCAGAATATGACAGAAAATGACAAAAACATGGTGATGGATGGATGGCCTAAGTACTAACATGCCTTGCACATTCATGAATTCTTGAGAACACTATGGTGATATGCTTACAATATTGCCATGACAACCAGGATGGGGCTATTGCCATCTTTAGTCTGTGTAAGCGGAACCAAGTCTATCAATAGCGGTAATCTCATAGTTCAGAGGGGTGTGGAAAGCGTTTGGTTCTGCAGCCTGACTTTTGGACCATTGAGGAAAAATGTATAGCAGTACAAAGTTTTATTTTTAGGCACTAAATCGCCTTGAAGAATGAAACCGTTGAGTGTGTTTGACTGAACTGAGGAGGGGTTCTGTTTTAAAATGGACACAACATTAATCTAGAGAAACTGGATCTCATTGCCATGATTAAAAGCACATGTTTCTGACCCTCATTATTGCATGGTGGGGGAAGGGGGCAACAAGAGATCTGCATTGTGGGTACGCTTTCCCGTATAAGCATGATAAATGTGACAAAAGGGAATAGCTGGATTTTAAAAAAGAGCAGTAATAACATACTGCTAACCAATTAAGAGAAAGAATAGTTTGAAGCTTCTTGAATCTCATAAGTCAAAGAGAGTGAAACGAGCACATATGGACTTTGGTCCATCCAGAGTTTTTCCCATTTTCCATCCAATCCTGTTGTTTTGCTGCTGGATCCACATCCTTGCAGATAAGCTCTTTCAGTTTAACTGTGGAGCAAAGCGTGTGGGAGGATCACATTTCACCGCTGACACTTTTCAAGATGTAGCTCCTGCTCTATTACATCCTCTCATGTAGTGTTCTCTCAGATCTGTATGAAACAGCCAGATAGGCTGCAGATGTGTGGGTTTAGTTTTGTAATTTGAGCAGCGTACGTTTCCATCAGTAAAAGTTAGACCTTATGATAGCTTATGTTTTATAAATCCTCTGCATAGTTCGATATTAAACCCAACATCAGGTCTGCTTTATATTCACAAATAGATGTAGAGACTGCCTAGCTTGCACCGGCTATAACTCCATTATAAAGCAGGAGAAAGAATCATCCCCAAACCAAATCAAAAATTTAGAAATGCCATTAACTCCACGAGCATGCAGCTTAATGTGGAGAATTAAATACCATTTTAATGTTTACGCTCTGCTGATTTCAGCTCCCATGACTGTGAAGGAAGTGCTGCAGAGCCTGGTTGATGACAACATGGTGGACTGTGAAAGAGTAGGTACATCCAACTATTACTGGGCCTTTCCCAGTAAAGCCTTACACGCTCGCAAGCACAAACTGGAGGAGCTGCAAAAACAGGTGAGCACAGGCACTTTAAGTCTGATCTCCATGTAGCTCATGTTAAGCATAGGCGCTATAGCACAAAAAGATAAGATCGAGTTTAGTTTCACAGATGATGATTAGGTTTTCTGGTTTCAGAGGGAGCTTCTCCCTCGTGGTTTATAGTAATAAGGCCACCACGTGAGGTCTACACTGCTTGGAAGACTTCTGCTAACAGAGGGTTGAAAGAGAAGTTGGGAAGAGAAAACAAAAGAGCTGCTGATTAACAAGAAGCTTGTCAGAATATGAAACAGATATGTCTTAGTTATGCATGTTTTTTTGTCAGATATGTTATGGTTTAAAAAAATTATCCCAGTTGTAACTATTTGTGGTCACCAACGTGTCATCCTCAGTGATGACCCACTTCCCTCCCTGTTTCATGGCTGACAGATGGTGTGAGGGTGGCGACTCCTCAGAGAACCACCAGATTTCTGGGACAGAACGTATAAAGCAGCAGGCTCTCACTAAATAATGACGATGTTTGGTTGGACCACACAATATATTACTGTGTGAGATAATGCAGCATTTGGTCACTGAGATCATCTTACACTGTGTTCATTTAATAGAGCAATGCTTGATGTTTTGATGTTATAAGGATGAAAATTAAGTGTTGAGCCAAGGACTGTGTGAAAAAGTTGATGTGCAATTTAAAGTTATAAAAACCCAGCTCCATCTTGGAGCCAAATTAATCATATTGTATGCTTGACTAGTAAAGTTAATAGCACTGTAATTGGCTAAGAGTCTAGTACACGGGTAAGCAGTCATGCACCATTAAGATTTTGTGATATTATTCATTGTATTAATAGGCTACAAGGGCTCCAGTGTTGATTTGTTTCAGCATATTATTGGTCAGTCTCAGTAATTATTAGCGTACTTATCAGTTGAAACAACTATGTCATGAACAGCAGATGTGGCTTCATGGTTTACTTATATCACATTTCAGGAAAGTCTCAGTTGTCTGCTGATTATTACTGTATCACTGAATTGATGGTTAGCTTTAACAAAACACTGCTGTACTTTAAAGATTTCTGAGGCAAAGCAGCGGAAAGCATCTCTAGAGAAAGCGGTTGAAAAAGCCAAAGTGGGACGTCAGGATACAGTAAGAACATGTTCACATGATGGCACAAAAATTCAAAATGAAATCAGTGAAATAAAATGAATATTAAATCTTTAATGCGCTAAATGTGTGAAATCTGTTTGCCTTTGCAGAAAGAAAGAAGCTCGCTGCTGAAGGAGCTGCAGGCTCTGAGAGAGGACCGCACACAGCTGCAGGTGGAGTTGGAGAAGTACAGGGAATGTGACCCCGAAGTTGTCAAGGAGATGAGTGAGTACAGTTGCAGCTGTTTTTTTTTTAAAAAAATGGTCATTTTTAAATTATTGCATCAATCACATCACCTACAGTTACTGATGGACCACATTAAGCCCTGTGTGTAATATAGCACGGTTTAATGAATAAATAAATTCTCCTGTGAAACTCTAAATGTTCAAATGTGACCAGTGTAATAATTTGAACTGTCCTGTCAAGGTCATAGTTCATGGTTAGTGTTGTAATAGGCTGCTGTTGTACTTGGCTCTCTAAATATTTAAATATTTTAACACAAGCAAAACAGCTGTTGGATTCTTTTACATTCTGAAATAAGTTAGATTTTTCTAGTCACTCGGAGTACTTGCTATTATATCACTGGGAATTAGGTTAATGCGGGAATAAATAGTGCAAAGCAGATTTCAACAAAGTGTCATAGCAGCACGTGTATGGTTATTCATTTAATGTTTATTTAACAAGATTTAATCAGTTGCTGCCTCACGTGGCTTATCAATGCAGATGGCACTGTTTTGCATCTAGTGAGGATCTCTTAATAAAAGAAGAGGCAGAGGAAAGAATTGGGGATCATCCAAGATGCAAAGCATTCGAGGAGCTTCTGTAGTGTTCAGCCTAATGTGGATTAATGGTTTCACACCAGATAATGAACTCAAATTTGTGCAGTAGGAGCCGTGTTATTTCAGCGTAGCCTCCCACACTGTGTCAGACATCAGGGTGATACAAAGAAGCAGTTGGCAGATATGAAAAATACTCATCCTCTTTTTAAGCCATTCAACACCGAGACTGTTACATTAGTGGAAATAATGGCAGAAAACACCTCTGGTAATCGGTGCTCCACTGATGTTGGCCTCTGATCAATAGCATCTAGTCAAAGTTAGACATAAACAGGATCGCCAAGCTTAAAATTCCCTCCTCACACTTACACTGAAAACTAAATAAGGTCCTTAGAAATTTTCCTAACATCCCTTAAATGCATTTAAAAGGTCAGGTTGTGTAGTGACCAGGGAAATACACCAATCAGCCACAACATGAAAACCTCTGAGGTGAAATGAGTGCTAATGAGTATTTGATTACATGTGATTGTATGGTGTGTACAGTCGTAAGATTTTTTTGTGCCTTTCTGCATTGATCACTCATAAAATGTGGTTTAATAAAAGATAAACAGTTGCAGCCTTTACGTCTTTATCTCTATCAGAAATTTGCTGCTGGCTCCATTTAGTTTTAATTTTGTTTTTCTGTGCAGATTAAAATTTAAATTAATTGCTACTTCTCCATGTGCACCTAACCTCACCAATGTCAGGTGTGTAGAGGTAAAGGGAAGTATTTCTTCTGTGACAGCCAAAATGCATTCTGTGCTCGTCAGTTGGTGCATAACCACATTTGTGATGAATGTAGAACAGAAATGCCTGCATTACCGGTCATCTTTGTTTTGTTTGCAAAATACAGCATTCTTCAACAGCCAACACGAATGGGTTCAGCTGATCTTCATGTGCCACATAGTTCAAACAAGGTTTTAAGGCGTGTTCCTGCAGTGTGAGAAACCTGTGAATGCACCGCTGAGAGCAAACATGTTTAGCTGCGGGGTCAAAGATTCTCACGGTTCAAATTGAATGTTTGAGGAAGTGAAAAAATTATAACAAGTGGTCACTCGCCTTGCATTCAGGATATACCTTTTTCGGTATAAACCTCAAACCAGTTAAATGTTGATGCAGTGAGGCACGTTTGAAAAGCGTAATGCTTTTTGTTGACACAGAGGTCTGAAAGACTTGCATCTATTTTTTTAGTGCAGTCAAATTAACCTAAATATATCCAACCTCTCAGCTCAGAGGGCTGGTTTTAAAAGGCTTTAAAAAAAGATTAGATTCCTTCACTGGCTGTCACACACCTCTTACATGAGAGAGCTGCACAACAGTCACAACTATTGAGGGTATTGCAAAAATCTGAAAGTGCTTTGTTTTCAAGTTATGGCTGACCTGCTTTATTAGGTGGGGGTGTGCCATCTACCCATGTGACTTGTGGTGTCAAACAAATATCTGGTTTGTTTACCTGCACCTCCCAGTTTTATGCCGAGCCTGCCCACAGTTTTTCCACTGCACCTGGACAGCGCTGTCTCGTGTACAGGTCATATGGACGTGGCAAATTATTTACGACCAGTCTGCTTGAAAGGACAAAGAAAGGGATCATTGCAGTTACGCCAAATTATTGTCAATATTAAAGTAAAACTTAAAGCAATAACACTTTCTGGCAGCTTAGATGTTAAAGTATTTTTCTGTTTTGTTTTGTTGGTCAGAAGAAAAATTAGGTGACATTCATAAACATACTTAACAAATTGAAATTTCTTTTCACAGACCAGTCTATTCATTGATGAGAAAATTAATCAAAGTCCAATCCCTTTAAAACGTACTTCTATAGTACTTGCTCTGTAAGTAGTGTTGTTAAATAAGTAATGTCAAATATTGAAGCTGCGTTCACACAGGGAGAAAGTCGCTTTGAAGCTGGCGTGAGCTGCTAGGTGCATTCCAGGCTCCGGTTGCTTTGTAACTCTAATGTATTTATTACCTTGTCATATATCAATTACCAGTATCCTGCACTCTCATTGGTAACCGCTTGCATCACTCGCCTCAATGTTAAGAAAAGTATCTCATGACCCGTCCACTTCATGTTGCTACTATTTTTTTCACTCATAATTCCCTGAAGTCACCAAAGGTCGTGGACTTCCTGTGTTGTCTTCAGCCCCACGTCACTGTGACCCACTTCCTGTGTGAGCTGAAGTCAAATGCAGATAGATATCTTGGTTATTAACACAAAGTATGTAATATAATGAATATTTGACAGTGCATGTCACTTACCAGTGTATTAGAAGGTAAATCATGGTATCATATTGACCATGTTTAATATTTTTACTGAAGAATTTTGTTAAAACTAGGTAAGGTTTTAGGATGGGCTTTTTAAATTTTATCCACCCTGTAGAAAGAACAAAAACACCTCTGTCTGACTCTGACTCAGATCAACAGCAGTGCAGTCGACATCCTTGAAAATGAGTGTATAGTTACTTTCACACCTCTCTAACATCAAAAAACAACAAAAATAAAAATTAAGCTTGTTTTATTTTTGGTCTGTTCAGAAGACAAGGGAGTGTGTTGGAGCTTTGACAGTTATTTATACATCCACGTTTTTGGGTTTGCTCATGCACACCTCCACATGCTGATTTTAGAAACCTTAATTAGGTTGGTGTATGAGATCGACCACGGTGTCACACCTGCTATGCTGTGCTACACTCTGTCCAAATCATTTGGCTGAACCAAACTTTCAAATCCAAGCAGCAAAATGAAGTTAATCAGAGAAAAAAAAAGTTTGTGTACAACACAAATGTTAGCATGTAATTATTTTTTTAATTGTATTTTACTTGATTTACTTGATTATTTATATTATTATTTATATGTATCATTATAATTTTTTATATATATTATTTAATTAGAAAGCAATACTTACACAGTCAATGGTGCAACTGAAGGAGGATGTGTGAGGCTATAAGTAACAGCCTTTTTCAGTTATCAAGTATTCAGTTACTAGTTCTTATACTCCTTGTCAATGGATATTATAAGTACATCTCTAACACAGAACATAATGCAGGCAGGGCAAGATTAATCCAAACGTAGCGAGACTGAGAAAACTGACCTGCTCTTAAAATTTAATTCTTTTTTCTTTTCTTCTTTTACATTTACTGCTACCACATGGCTACAGAGCATGTGTTTTTTTACTGCCAGGTGTGCCACACACACAGCTTTGTTAACAGATAACATCAGCAAAGCTGTATCCAGCTATATGACATTATGTAATGTCTGCTGCTGAGGAGGATAAGACTTGTTCCTGCATGTGTGACAGTTAAACACATGAAGGTTCATTAGGCATCTTCAAGGGTGTTGTCCATGCTGTTATTCACCAGATTACTATTCACATGTAAATTAATGCCTTTTTGGTTTTCCAGTAGATTTCCAGCTGTGGAAATAAGGATAATTAGTTGACTTCTGCAAATGTAGAAATTATTTTATTTATTTATTTATTTTTACTTAAGCCTGTCATGTCTGGCAGATTTTGTAACCAGAATTGTGATCTGAATGCACTGTTGTGCATTCAGACATATTTACTCTTCCAAGATGAGCTCCATAAATTCTCTGTAGGCACCTGTTTGTCTTTTTATTTTACAGTATTTATTTATTTGTGTTATTTTTCCCATACATATACATGTGTCCTTGTAAAGCCAGAGTTGACAGGCTGAGAGAGAAGAGAAAAAAAAAAGAGAGCGCAAGGGGAGAAAATGGGAAAAGGGGACAGCGAGAACAGAGCACAAGCAAATAAACCACAATGGCTCATCAACTGCTGCACTCATAAGATAAAATAACGGTCAACAAAAACAAACAATACCTTTTATAAGAAAACACAAAACAGAAACAAAGATTGACTTCACAAACCAACAATCCTGCTATGCTGTGCCTGCATGAGCGTGGCAACACAAAGCGTGAAATGTACTTACCAATGAGGGTGGAAAGCTGCAGCTCCACCCACCAGAAGCCCAAGATGGATAGAGAAAGATCCAGGACACCCGGGCTGTCCGCAACCCATCAAGATCCATGGCCACACATTCCAACGACAACCGCATGCCCACCCCAGCAGACGGGAGAGGGAGGTCCCAGATGAAACCCCTCCAGCCGAGGGGCAAGGACCCCAGAGAACCTGCCAGAACATCCGGCCCCGCTTCGGAATCCCAGGGCACCCACAACCCAGTAGGGCGGAGGGGCAGGGGACACAGGAGCGATCAGTTATAAAGAGTTGCACAATGTGCATGGGTGAAGTTTGGCCCGTTAACCTCAGCATGACTTATCTAACTCAACATGCTAAGCCAAGCGACACAAACACATAGGTACAAACAATAAACATAACGGACCTGAACACCAAACTTTATGTGTTCTAGTCTCTGCGTGTTTAACAATGGTTGCCACTTCCATAGATACCAACAAGTTATTGTGGTGATCCTTCCACATATTTTGGTGGTACTCAAGTGTTTTTGGTTTCCTGAAGGATGAGAAAGAAGAAAGAAATCCTCCAATCCTGTTGGAAATTGAATCTAGACTGAAATAATTTACGTTGGCTAGATTCACGGTTATTGTAGAACAATTTGCATTAGTGCAGCAGCATGATTAAGCTAGGTTATTTTTATTACTAATACTAAAACATGATGTGATTATACCAGGTGGCTGGAAACTTAATGTTATGTGTGGTTGTCTTAGGATCTTGCTTTGTGGTTGACCTAATATTCACATTGTTCAGCTCTGTTCCAGTTTTTTACAGTCTAAAGCGCTCTTTCAAGCTCTGCAGTAGCTGCAGGGGAAGAGTATGTTAGTATCCACTTTAATTTAATAGGATACCACCACTTAGTCATACAGCACAGCTGTGGCCACCCAACCATCACATCCCTGACCGTACCTTCCTCCTCAGAGGAGATGGTTTCCTGCTAGCCTTCATTTATGCTTGTTTTGCCAGATTATTTTCCTCCTCTTTTTCCATCAATGTTTTTGTCAGTTTTATATAATCTACTAGACTTACATTATTTTAAGAAAGTGTTTTCTTATCTGAGGAATTTTAAGTGTCAACTGAAGTTTTCACGTTAAGCTTTTAATTGTTTTGTCTTCTTTGTATTTGCGTAGTGTGTGAGCCTTGCTTACAAACACCAAAGGTCAGAAGAAACAGATAAGAAAAGCACTCAAACCACTGTTAGAAAGGTTACTAAAAGTACTGAGATTAAAAAAACCACACCTCAGCAGCAACAACATCAATGGAAACATGACACTTTTAGATATAATGTAGCAAAACCTACAGGTGATGTTATTGTAATGACGTTTATGGGTGCTTAGCAGATGTATTGAAAGGCTTGAAGACAAAAAAAAAGCTTTTCATCTGCAAAACTGCATATGCTTGCATTGGGGCTCGTTTATCACTTAGCTCTGGATAATTGGTTAATGACTAGTGGATGCACTTACTAATCCAAAATTTTGTTTTGCAGAAAAATCAAATGTTACAGCAAAAGAAGCTGTTTCCCGGTGGACAGGTGAGTCATCTCATCTTTTTATATGCACGCACATCTAACAGCTCTTGATTCAAGCTGCAGAAATTAATAGAGAATAAAATCTTTTTTGAAATAAAAATGTCCAGTGTCTGGTTGTAATGCTTGTCAGAAGTGAGAATTGTTTTATTTTGTATTCACTACTTGTGGGTTTTGGACTGTTGGTGAGTCCACTAGTTGACATCACCTGGGTGTACTGTTTTCTTGTTGAAAATGCTGTTTAGTCAAAGCTGTACATTGCATCTAACAACACACTTGGAGAGGAAAGGTGAATACCAGTTAAGAAAATAATAACAGCGGCTGGGCTGTTTTACTGTTTAAAGCACATGAATTCCCAAAGTGAAATCTGCAAGGACACTTTTTGTCCAGTCATCACTTCAAGTCATCAGCGCTTAGGCTCTGTGTGTGTGCATTTGTTGACCTGAGTGGTAACCTTGGACACAACTGACTCTTTGATCCTGTGGTCTTTTGACTCTTTGGATCAACATTGCCTGTAGCTGGTCAACAAGGTCATGTTGTCAGTTTTGGTGTAAAGCTTTTGCTTTGCTTTCATGGAAGGAACCTCGTTTAAAGAAACTGAGTCATTTCTGCCTCACTCACGATTTTTACTTCCTTTTTCTTGGCTGGACAGTATGAAACTAAAATGCCTTGCATAATAGTGTTTCCTTATAGCACTCTGCACAGCTGCAGAATTAGCGCAAGTATAACACTGTCTTTTACTAAAAGCTATATTGTCATCAGGTTGTGTTGCTAGAACTAATGCAACAGTTTTGTCAGATTTGTGTTCGTTACTAAACACTCAAATCAACAGCACAGCCAAATGCTGTAGGCTTGATGGAAAATTTGGCTGCAACTTGGTGGCTTTTGGTTTTTTTAAAAGAAAACATTACACTTGCACTGCTGGTTTATATTGGCACTACTTCAGCATATAGTGGATTGCAACAGACCACCGTAACTTTAATAGCAGCCCTGCTAATGAATTGTCTGTGGCTGCCCACACAAGCTTTGACACATTTAATCGCTTATCAAAAGGGGAAAACAGTAAAACCTGATCGTTCAGAACTGAAGTGAAAGCATCACTAAAAGTGCAAGTAAGACTTCACTGGCTTAAGCTCCTGATCAAGAGGGTGCTAGTCTGCAGGAAGCTGTTCTGCTTTTGAAACTGGAGATGGTTTCGCCTTCTAAAATGTCCTAAAATATAGACATTTTGTTTTTAGTGAAATAAACATGAAATGTGTAAAGTAATTTTTATTGATATGATCTGAATAAAGAATACATTTTTATAATAAGAAAAAGGTAGTTTTACATGAGTCTGCTGGAATGAACTATAAAAAAATCAGATTAAAGATATTTCAGTTAATTAAAGGAACATTCACTCTATTATACACATCATTAAAAGCATTCATTTATCTGAAGAATTTGAGATTATAGTGAAGTTAATAAACTGGCCAGGCTGTGCTGCATGCAATTCTTCTACTTCCTGTTAATGCTAATATTAATGTCAAATGGAAACAAAAACACTGTAAGGAACATTTCTTTTTCCTAAAATTACATGTCATACACAGATCTACTATATAAAATAAAGTACTTGGTGTACTTTATTAGACCACCACCCAGTGTAAGGTTTATGCCACAGCTGCCCAAAGTTAACACTATCGGTAAATACCAAAAACCATACCAACCATATTTTTTAAAGCTAAAATGTGATTATTGATAAATTTTCAAATGTACTGTTTTAAAAAAAAGCAGGAAAAAAATAGAAGGCAATTATTATTTTTTTGTTCAAGATGCCAAATTACAGCTATTTACTTGCTTACCTAAAGAGAAAAAAGTGGTTGAGTGTCATGCTTGATTTTTGGCTTCTCACAGAGGTCCAGCTGGCCCATATTTTGGTATAAAAATGTGAACTCAGTTTGTTGTTTGCCTAATAAACATTTTTTAAACATGTTAAAACATGTTTAAACATTTCTAAAATATGTTTTCTCATTTTTATGACTGGTGGTCTAATAAATTTGCTAAGCGTGTCAACAGTTTGCAATGCAAATTGTACCAAGTGCCTCAGATTTACGGTCTTGATTAACCCTTTATAGAGCACTCATTGAAATACTTTCAAATTCAGAATTTCAACCATACAGTGTTATTGGGGGACGTAACAGAATTTAATTACTGTTGTGACATTTTTCAAAATGTTTCATTTTCATATAGAAAAGGTCAACAAACTTACCACATTTGGTTCCTTCAAAAACAGCTTTGCTTCTGAAGGGAGCAGATTATTTTGTCCCTGAATATTCTTCTTCTCCCAGATTCACTTTACTGTAAATTTACAGTATATGTTTCTGAATGGACATTTCATATGTATTTCATGAAATTAATGGCTTTTAATTTTTGTTTGCAGACAATGTTTTTGCCATCAAGTCCTGGACAAAGAAGAAGTTTTCCTTTGATGACAGCCGTATTGATAAAGCCTTTGGTATCCCTGAGGACTTCGACTACATGGACTGACTGCTAGCTTTTTCATGGACCCAAGGATGGAAAATGTTTGGGCTTCTGATGCCTACATGCCTGGTCTCTGCATTTCCAGTTTCTGTTCTTTGTGTTCTATTGAAAAGAAATGCACCAGAAGCCTCATTTGTGGCCTGGGATGGATTTTGAATAAGGACAGATGTCAGTGACTTTGCAGTGGCAGATGGACTTTATCAGCAGATATGTTGCTTTGGTGAAACCAGAGAAGAGTCTGAAACACCATTAGTGGCTGTGAGGGGGGACAGGGTCCTGTGATAAACACAGCTTAGCAGCCTGACTTTTGGGACACCTGTTTGCATGAAAACTGAGAGCTCCAAGTAGATGATGGAAAGGAATCGACACTGCATTTGTGTTGCCATTGGTTGCATTAATATGGTTTAAACAGATGGTTTGGAATCAAGTACTTGTGTATTTTTCCCTTCTGAGCTTTACAAAGCATGCATCTCCAGCTGTGTTATAATTGCAAAGGTCAGTGTCAAGTACCTTATCTTTGGTGTTTTTGTTTAGAAATTGGCACTGGAATTTTTACAAGATCAACCCTGAAAGCTGTTTTTCTTTTGTTTGTTTTTTTCTTGGCTCACTTTCTAAATGAACAAAAAAGGAACATTGCTGTCACGACATGTCTAGAATGACTACTGACCTTCTTTTTTGCTCTTCATTTTCTGTCAAACCAGATGCAAAAAAGGCAGTTGTGTCTTGTTTATGCAGTGACCTAGTTGACAGGGCCAATGTGTCTGGGTTTTGTTGATTTAAATTTCAAATGAGCTCTGTGCTCATTTTGCTTTACTCATCAGTTTCATTTTTATTCCAGTAAGTGAATGTCATCAAAGTGCAATGTTTGATACTTCACTTCTTCTCAACACAAGTTATTTCTGTGTAAGCTATTAAAGAATATGAATGTATTAATGGGCATATTTTAGTGACTTATTCAAAGGTTACTGTTTTACTGTTGTAAGTTTAGTTATTTGTGTAATAAAGAATTATCTGATCCAATCTGTGGACGTTCATACTTGTAGATTATTGCTGTAACCCTAAGCTCCTTGTTAACTGTCCATAGCAACACTGGGGGAAAAAACTAGATGCCTATCTGCAGTTTGTTTGAAGGAGCTGACACACCCACAGAAGAATAACCTGGTTGTATTCATGTGTCTACCTGCCCAACCTGTAGTGTGATTCATGAGCCTGACATGTTGGATGTGAAAACCCTCTGAAAACACTGCACAGTTTTTGCTAATCTCAGCTTCTCTGGTTAAAACATGCCTGGATCTCAAAAGAGATCAACAGTGCAGGACTTTCATTTGCATATCTGAACATATGACACCAGACTGGTTTATAACGGACTTTTATTGCATGCATTTGTCAGTAATCGTGTGAAGCGAGTTTAAAACCCAACCAATTTCGATTGTATTACACATTTCCATGTTTCTCAGTAGCATCTGTAATAGGACATCTTCAGATCTCAATTTCCATACTGGCACTCCCAGCACAACAGTGTAAAATCCCTGCATTCAAATTCCACCTTAGTAAAAATCAAACAAATGAAATGAAATATATAGGGCAGCACGGTGGTTAGCACTGCTACCTCACAGTTAGAATACCATCTCTGGAAGGCCTGGGTTCGATTCCACCTTGGCCCTAGCCTCTCTCACTGTGTGGAGTTTGCGTGTTCTCCCCGTGTCTGCGTGGGTTTCCTCCCACAGTCCAAAAACAGCACTTACTGGGGTTAGGTTAATTGGCTAATCTAAATTGCCCATAGGTGTGAATGATTGACTGTGTCTCTGTGTTGGCTCTGCAACAGACTGGTGACCTGTACAGGGTGTACCCTGCCTCTCACCCTATGTCAGCTAAGATAGGCTCCAGCGACCCTGAAAAGGATAAGCAGAAGTGTGACTAAGCATTTATATTATGAATCTTAATCTTTCAAGTTGGCTATGGCTGTAGTAAAAATTAGAGTAAAAAGCGCAGTATATTATCCTGAAATGTGGAGTAGAAATACAAAGTTACTGCAGGGTCACCGTGTAGTTCTGTGGGAAGCTAGAAATGCTATAAGTGAGGTCCTGCAGTGAAAATATTAGTTAAGCAAAAATATGCATTTGCAAACTCAACAATAATGGACTCATACTGTCCCCATTTACTTTTATATTTATGTATTATTCGATTATTATTACGGTACGTGTCTTTTAAAATGTATGCACAGTGGAGTAAGAAAGTAAGTTTCCCTTAAATATCTTAAGTATTTTAAATTTTATTCCAGTTTAATGTATTTATTCACTTCCCATTATTAAATACTGTGGCAAGTCTGAGGAGTATTACATACAGTGGTATTAGAAGTATTTGCATACTGAAATGAAGTAAAAGTAGCAATACTTCCATAGGTGTGTTCTCCTATGGTAAAAATGTCAAACATTTTAGCAGAATATATTTAGTATCAAAAGGAAAGGTTAATCAAATCTTCATACTATTTTTACAATTACTGTTTGTATGCTCCATATGTAAGCCAAACTTTTATGTTCTCTCTCATAAAGCCCAATTATATTTCATTTACAGATATTTCCACAATCTCCACATTATTTAAGACTTTTCTACAATTTTCATACTGTACAAAGCAATCCAGTGTACCCTATGGGGTTAGTTTGACACTCCATGTTCTAGCTGTTTGAGGTGGAGGGATGTTTATCTTTAAAATACAAATATCAACTAACAGCTATTAAATAAACGTAGTCAGAAATACAGCATTTCAGTCCACTCAAATGTTTCAACTCGAGTATTCGGCTACTTTCAGCAGTGCGGAGCATTTTTTCTACGCATTATGGCTTTTTTGTCGCGTTTGTTGGCTTTACCTTGTGCCTCGTTGCAGTGCTTGTCCTCACTGTAGGCTGAGCTTCAGCGGGCGGGGAGGGAGGGACGGACGGAGGGAGGGACAGAGCTGCTGCTGCCGCTGCCGCTGCGGCTGCGAGAAAAGAAAGACCAACGCAGCGAAACACAAGGCAGGCTGCTAGCAGTGAGGGCAGCATGGCGGGGCTACAAGACTTCCACCAAGGCAGCCACTGTCACAGGAAAACGTGGATCAATATACTACTAGGAATACTACAGTTACTTCTACCTTGCGTCCAGTACGGAGGGGCTCAGCTCCAAGGTTTGTGCTCGCCTTTATTTTCCGCTTCGGGGCTGAAACATTAACGCGACTGTTGCAGGGGGGGCGAAAAAAAAAAAGAAAGAAATGTGCGTTAAGTGAGCTAGGTTGATATTCTAGAAGACGAGAGACAAGTTCAAATGGCCACAGTCAGACTACGTATTTGAAAAATAATCAAAATAAAAGTTCAAGTGGTGGTTATTTTTTTAACCAACTTGTGAGACGTTTGTCGCTAGTGTTTTATCAGCCCGCTAGTGTTAGTTCATGCTAGCTTCCAATTCCCCTCTCTGCTGTTTGATTTAGCGAAACTATAAGTTGCTCAGACAGGAAAGGAGCGGGTTATCGAGACTTTGATGGTGCGCTTAGCGGCTGCTGTTGTAATAAATCTACACAGTGTTGTAAGCTACTCCTCTATACGGCCAGTGTGTTTACTGCAGCAGCAGGGGAGATGTTTCCCAAGTTCGTTAGCCACTGAGCTAACCTCCTGCTAAGCAAGCAGCTAGCAAACAGCCTTTGTCAGGCTGCCGAGGCGAAGTCATTTCCTCACTTGTCTGTCATTATCATCTACTCCGTTTACCTCGATTCATTTGTAGTACTACCGTGGCTCGGCAGTTTGAATTAGTATTAGTATTTAAATCATAATTTGCTTTGGATGCATGTTACCCAGTTCCCAGCGCAAGCACCTAACTGTTAATTTGATTTCTTGCTCCTCACAAAGCTCTGAGTCAGATGTCACCCAGCGTGGTCGAGGTCTGGCAACCAGAGGATGCAGAGCCATTAGTCCCGCTTCAGGTAGGTTCCTTTTATGGTTGTGCTTGTACTTGGTTGAGGTGGAATTGAGAGTATGTGTATGCAAAAAAAGATCAGAATGCTTTCAAACGCAGCCAGCATGAGTGAACACGTGTGGGTGATAGCATCACCTCTGATTTTGGACTGAGATGGGTATGTTTTAAAGACAAAAAAAAAATCTTCAGTAACCCTCCAAGATTTCAATACAGTTATTAAGAAATCTGAGTTGTCTTGCTAGTAATCAGTGCATTAGACATCTCTAAAATGAAAGCAGAGCGGGAGGCCACCTGCCATGTGGCTCCTCCTTAGTTTCTTTTGTATATATCCATTATGGAGTTAAGTCAGTGGCCCACACTGAGTACTTCTTTGCAATTGCTTCCGGCTTTGTGGTTTGCACATTTTACTCTTGCTTGTGCATAATACTTTTACTTTTTACTACTTCCAGTCATTTTCAAGTAGGTGTTTGTGATGATTATGTAATTGTTAAGCAAGAGCAAGGGTAAACAGCATAAGTTCAGTGTTTACTGATAAACCTATCATGAGGTCACCAGCTGGCTTGTCAGGTTACCTGAGCGAGGGGTGTGGCATTTTCTGAAAAACTATTTTAAACTGAACTATTTTAAACCTTGTTTTTTCTTCTTCTTGTTCTTTTCTCGAGATTTGAACAGTAGTGTTTATTGTCCCATTAACTGATTAAAAGCAGGTCTGCTTTGCACAGAAATACTTGCACAGTTTATTTTTGCCACTGTATTCAGTATAGTTTTTACAAGCTTGCTTTGTAGTGTACACCCTGCGGTAATTACCTTGCACATGCAGAGACCAGAGATAACACAGAAGGTGTCGATTCAGCATTGCAGATAGTTCTTAGTGTGAGCTGTATAAACTGATAAATCTTTAATATAACACAACTTATCCCTACCCTGCAGATCAGTTGGCAGGTGACTGGATTGTTGACATTGTTGAGTGTCATGTTTAGTATTGAATGGAGTGACTGTCTCAGTTACATGAGTTGTGTGAAACAGAGCATGACATGGATGTCTGTCTTCTATACTCCAGTGCTGTGGGCTCACTGAAGCAGTGATGCTGGAGGTGCAGTGTCATATGTGCAGATGTATGGTAAAAACCAAATCTGGCCTGTAGATGCTCCAAGTATTACATATTGTGCTTTTTTTTTGTAACCATTAACATGCATTATGCATCATATGTTTTGATTGGCCTCAGTTTACACATACGGTCTCATGAGGTTGGTTCCCTGGTAATTTTAAATAAGTTGCAGTTTTATCTTTCATCTTCCTGTTTTGGCTTTTCTGTACTTGTCATTTACAAATGTTGCTGCTCTGCTTTTGAAGAGTCCGTCTCATGCTTTATCGGCTCACCTGCTACAGTGAGTGGCATTAGCTTTTGTTATTTTATTGTTGTGCACACTGGGTAGTAAAGTTGGATTTGTCTCATTCATTTAATTCTTAATAAATCAGGTTTCAAAGGTTCTGGAGGCACTGAAGTAAGGCTACATCAGTTGGAGAATTTTAAGCTGTGGCGTGTAGCAACTGCTATGCTGGGAAAAGGGTTGTGTGGTTAAATGGTCTGCTGTTTCATCACGCTTTTTAACCTTAGCAGTTCTATAAATCGCTTTACTTTTCTTTTTCGTTCACCCACTGACACAGGCTCTAAGGCTTTTTGTAGTTTGAATTGGCCATGTAAAGCAAAGGCAATAAGTCTGTTACATTACAATCATAGAAATTTCATAATTTTCTACTTATTTCTGAACTTTTGATAAGTTACTATGCTTGAAATACAAAATTAAGAACATTGCTTTAAAAGAAATGGCCTTTTGGAGAAACACTAAAAATTTCCACACTTGTGCAATATCATCTGTAGATCGAGCTTCTACTGCGAGTAACTTTAGATTCTTGCTTAAGGCTACTTTGCAGTTGCAATATGTGAATGTGCACATATTGTCTTGAAAGGAGATTTGTGTGGTTTCTCAGTTATTTAATAATTTGGTGTATACGTTCCCCTTCTGTAAATATTGTTTTTGCCATGGTTCATGGTGACAAAAAACAAATTCCTGAGAAATAAATCAGCTGCTTTCCACTTAGCCACTCTAACCAGGTTCTGGTTGGAGTGGCCCTCAGCTTACATCAGTGTGAGAACAAGGACTCCTGTAGCCAGCTAAAGCAGTCTAGCCAGCAAGCCAATATATGGACAAAACATGAGATGGGAAGGGCTGGGGCTGTCGCCTTAGCGGCAACTGAAATTTCAAAATGGGACCAAAGAAATCGATTACAGGTGGTGTCAGTATTTGTCTATATTTACTTAAGATAAATCTATTCACAGATATTTCACCTTCATGTGAATATCTTCTTTTTTTTTGACCAAATGTAAGTAAGTAGTAAACCAAGGCACGCACTCACATTGCTTCACTATAAGGCCGGCATTGTTATCACAAGTCCTGCTGTTTGTATTTTGTATAATAGAATTGTTATCAGTATCCAGGACATGAAAATATGGGAGAGAGAAGGAGTGCCTGATAGTTCCACTGATCGATCCAGTCATGTTTGCAAGAGTTCAGATTGTTCTTCTGGAAAATCTTTAGGTCATCATAGCACAACTAACATCCTTCTGTGTTTGTGTTTTATTCTGCTCAACTGTAAAGTTTTACCTACTTACAAAGTAAAATTGAATGATCGTGAAATGCATTTACATTGTTTTAGATGTGGAGATTTTATAATGTCCTATTGCACTTGTAACGATTTCCACATGCTATGGTGGCACAAGCCTTGAATACTTTTGAGCGTGCTATGTTACACACTTTTATTACACAAATTAGGGCTTGATCTATTACAATGTGTTGTCAGTTACCTGCAGCGTGTTCTGCCAGTTAAAGGGCCCCATAAGTAATGTTAACATAAAACAGAACCTAGTACATGGACAGTTCTTTGAGTAACTACATTCCTCAATCATTTACATTTGCACAAATGTGATAAATGACTGGTAGTTAGTCTGCAGGAAACAATGTGTGCATCAGACTAAGAAAATTAAAAGGCATACCGTAGTTGAAGTACTTGCATGTTATTTTTCATGTAGATAGGATTTTACACCCATTGCTTGTAAAGCATTTAAATTTCACTTATGCGTGTTTGGTTCCTATTAGTGTCATCTTGGTAAACAAATTTTGTGTAGTAATTGATAACCAGTTTTTGAATTTATACAGTAGTGGCAATGCAGTGGTCAGTTGTATGCCACTGCAGGCATCTACCGATTCCTCATTTTCATTGCCCTGCGAATCTGTGTAGAAACTCTGCCGTTCTTGCTACATTTTTGTGTTGTAGACCTTCTGGTAAAAGTAATTTTTGTTTGATGTCTTTTAGCTCCAACTCAAAATTGACCTCAGTTGGTATTGTTTGTAGTGTTTGCAATTAATTTTCAAAATATCTGGTTGTATTAAAATCTAAAAATCTAAAACGAATTCTGCAGAAATCTGCAGTAATTAATTGTATTCTTAATTTAGCTGGGAGGGATAGATGGCTCTGTAGGTGGGAACAGATTTTGAAAAGAACTGTCAAAGTTATAAACTGTTTTATATCGAATACGGATCAGTTTCAGTGTAGTACAAAATACTTGCAAAGTTAATTATTTATGCTGTTAGTGAAAAATCTTAGAAATTGGAAAATACCTTCTTTTTTTTTCTTTTAAATTACATTTTCAGAGTTGGCCAAGAACATTGCAGTTGGTGCTTGAGCAATTTTTGAATGTGGAATGATAAACTTGGGTGGTGGATATTGGTGCACAGCCATTTTCAGGTCCTGGATGTTAGGCTTATTGGGGAAATGACGATGAGCCACTGAGTGCTGGAACTGTTTTTCACTCAGGATTGCTATAGACTTTTTTTCCCCCATCTAATTAGGTACTTGGCAATCAAAAATTAAAACTACAAATATAGAGTAGAAAATCGCTTTAAAGAAGTCAAGAGGGCACCAAATATACACACACAAAATTTCTCAGCCCAGTATCGCATTTCAAAGTAACATGCACCGCTACATTCACCTTGGTAAAATTGCTGAAAAAGTGATTTTTAGACCCCCTTGCACAAAAAGTAAACAAGATAGGAATACATACACAAACTATGGCTGTCAGTCATACTCTCTAGTGTACATAAGTCAAATATCACTTAATGAGAATATTTATAAAGTTATTGCTTTGAAAAAATTGTCCCAGTGATTCTTTGAACAAATAGGCATTTTTGAAAGCCCCCTACACAAAATGTGTGAAATGCAACTACAGGTCGTGTTGATTGTTAGATATTAGATTCAACTCATTGTCGTTGTGCACACAAGGCACACAACGAAATGATCGTTCCAGATCACTCATCCAGAGATGAGCATCTGCGGTCATGCAGCCAGAGACCAGCGCTTTTGGATTTATCAGTGTGAGAATAACAATCATAGCATCTAAAAATATGAAACACCAGGACATAACCATTTGATAATACAGGTTGTGGCTCCCGTTGAACAATGCGTTTCAGCAGGGATTCATATTTTAAAAACGTTTGCACTCCGTCACTCCTGATTCGGTGCTATTGATACGTAAGTTTAAAAAAACAAAACAAAAAAAAACAGTTTTTTGCACTTTTAGATTTTTTTTTGTTATCGTTCACATCATATTTTGACGTTAAAAATTTTGATTCAAATTTGTGACTTCTTCCTAAATTTTTATCTAATGCAAAGTAGCTATGAATCGAGAGCTGGTGTTCTGGGGATGAATATGAAATTTGTAAACCTTGTCTGAGGTCAGTGGCAACAGAGTGCAGAGGGATTTTCGAAGGGGGTCCATCCTCTGGTGCGGTGCAATCAGGAGGAAATGAGTGAACACTGACTTTCACATTTTTATTTAAGAATTACACCAACTCACATGATTTTATACAATTGGAAAGAGAATTAAATACTCTTTTCATTCATTAAAAAATATTTTATGGGGCCAGGATTTTTTTTTATAACACTACCTGAAGTTTGCCCAATGTCACCCACCACCAGTCATTGTTTTCCAGCGGCATTAACCTGGACTTGCCGGTACCTAATCTAATATCTCAGAAAACATCCAAACACAGCATGATGCCTCTGTCACTGTGTTTGGCTAAGGATGGCGTTAGTGTGTCTTTCCGTGCACATCTTTGGTCTGATTAAATGCATAGTGAAGTATTTAAACCTGCTTTTCATGATATGAGTTAAGGTATCTTTTGGCAAGCCCCCAGTGGACTGTTTCACACATTTTAGTTAGGAATGGCTTCCTTTACCATTTAATTGGTGAGTTCTGCACCACTGTTTCTTTCTATAAGGTCCTCCCAGCAGAAAGGAACTCTAACTCTACAAAATTTGTGCTTACAACGCTTTGAGAATGACAGAGTCTAGCATCATCTTGGAAATGTAATAAACAATGCAGAAATTCTGTCCTTTCTCAGATTAGTCTCTGGAAAAATCCTGTTTCACAGGTCTATATACATATTTCAATGTCAGTTTTGAGACCTTACAGGCAGGCAGTGTGTTCCCCAGCTTGTTCAGTGAATTAAATTAGGGACAGGTTAAACAAGTTGAAACACAACTTAAGGGCCATCATAGGATACAAACTTCATGAATGCTTTGTTAGGTATGAGAACATGTAGCGAATAACAAACTTGTTACTTATTACTTGGTTCTAAGAACTGCATGACAATCTGCCAAAACTGGCAGATGTTACTTTGGAGTCAGGACGCAAAGGCTTTAATGCCTGTTTCAGCTTTGTGCTTGGATTATTTTTTTTTTTTATTCATCCATTCGTTTCCTCGTCTCCTTTTCGGGGGGGGTGCTGGGGCCTATCCCAGCTGACATAGGGCGAGAGTTGGGGTACACCCTGAACAGGTCGCCAGTCTGTCGCAGGGTCAGCACAGAGGGACAGACACTCACATTCATGCTTTTATTCACACCTATGGGCAATTTAGATTAGCCAATTAACCTAACCCCAGTAAGTGCAGGTCTTTGGACTGTGGGAGGAAACAGGGGAAACCCACGCAGACACGGGGAGAACATGCAAACTCCGCACAGTGAGAGAGAGGCCGGGCCAAGGTGGAATCAAACCATGCCTTCCAGATGGTATTCAAACTGTGAAGCAGCAGCGCTAACCACTGCGCCACCGTGCTGCCCTTTTATTTAGTTTTAATGAAAGTAAAATCAAATTTGATGCAAATTGAGTTGATAATTGCAGTTTGATGTTTTTACCATATTTACATGTCTTTTTCTTTTATTAACTTTCAGGTGGAGAAGGAGCGAAGAAAAGAGGGTCTTCCATTAGATGACAGGTAAGCTTATCAGCTAAAACTAAAACCTTTCTGTAGCTTTAATGAGATTCAACAGAATATGAGAGTTAGAGAAAACTGCACATGCAGTACATTAGGCAGCTTTAAAAGTGCATGAAGTTTATGATGCCACTTGTGCACAAGTGGGAGGTAGAGACTTTTCAACAAGCCACATGATGATCAACAAATCCGAAGCCTACATATAAATCTCATCATACATAGGTGTTTCTCTAGCAGCGAGTAAATGAAAATTCTACAGTAAGCTCTATTGAAAGCACAGCGGTTTGGTTTGATACGAGCAAAATGAAAAAAGGTCTTGCACATTTTTTGGAGTATGTTTAACAGCATATAAATTACAGAAGAGTTGTCAAATGATTTGTAATATGCAGCATTAAATTTTAACTGTTGGGTGATGTGTTTTTCTCTTCACACAGACAAATGTGTGGTTTCACTGTAACTAGCTCAAAGTCTTTCCCTGCACGCAGGCTGTGTTGTTTATGTTGGTGAGTGAGGGGGTGTGTGACGTTACAGAGGCACAGAACCAAATTCCTGACTAATTTTAGAACTCCTTGAAAGAAAAAGGAGGAGAGGTCTGTCTTTCCCATCTGTTTCTGTTCCTGCTCAAAAACGGTTTGGAAAAATGGTTTCCTTCAGAATATCAACAGTTCCTGATATTCAGGCTGGTGCTGTTAATGGCAGCTCAGAAATGGAGCAATCTTAAAAATTGTTCTTTCCATTTGTAAATATTTTCTTGCCTTAACCTTCTTGGGTATCTTTTTAAAAATAATCATGGAACAGAGTTAATGTCAGTAAAACCTGTAATGGCTAAACTGGTTGAGTACAATCTCCGTGCTAGTGTTTCCTGTCTCATAGATGAGATTTATTGATACTTGTGCCCTTATTTTCTTTTCTGCTTTATCAGTGTGTTCCTTATTAAGTCTCATGCTCCCTGATTTCCTGAATTATCTGTGTGTTTAGAAAAAGTAGGCGTGCATGTTTGTCTCTGAATGGGTTTTTATTGCTGGGAGCCGATGGCGGCGTCAAACTCGCTGTAGACTGAACTCATTGCAGCAATCGTGTGTCTGTATGAAGAAAATGAGAAAATACTTTGTTTTTCTCAGTCAAAAAGTGAAATCCTACAAGCCTGCTTCTGTGGAGCTGATGTGTTTATAACAACGCGTATCGGGCCTCTGTCCCACACATTCGTTGGTTCTCATGCAAAGAGTGTCATATACATGGCGGTCCAATGTTCACAGAAAGGTGTGTTCATCATCTTACTGGCACAACAAGAACCATTTTTCATTTTCTTGGGACTTACAGTAAGGTCCCCTGATGTGGGTTTGCAGATCAGGAGAAAGAATGGAGTGAAGGAGAGGTTTGCAAAGAAAGAAGTTAGTTTGGGGAAAGGATGATGGCTGCATGTGATTGGATGCCTCCAAATGGAACACAAATGAAAAGTTATTACTTTGGTGATGTGAATTTTTAAAAACATAGCCTACCTACCCGTTTCAAAACGACAACTAGCTTGATTGCTTCTAAATGGGAATCCTCACGTTCACTTGAAAGATCCAAATAGTAGGAAAAATGCCTTTTGGAATTTATAATCTTGAAGGCATCCGATCAGATCATTTGAAACTGTTTGTCAGCCGGAAGCAGTTTTCTGTTCCTCTCTGCAGGTGTTTGTGATAAGGTAGCATCAAAATCAACCACAAATCTTGTAGAGAAAATGTAAAAATAGTACAAAGATATTGCAATGCATAACTCAGCATCACCATGCAGTTGTTTCCGTAAATTGTTTTTATATTTGAATTTGAATAGAGCACTAATCCAGTTTAGCAGGCATCTCCATCAGCTTCAGGTAGCATTCATTATTAATGAACCAAATTATAATTTTGCATTGGCATATATGCATTTTATGAATGCACCCCAAATGTCTTGTAATATTAAAACAGAAGAATTTAATAAATTTTGTTTTGTTTTGTTTTGTTTTTAAACCATGCTATTACTAAAACCTTTTGGTAAAATAACTGAAACATCTTTTGACTGATGTTTGGGAGTCATCCATCTTTTCTAAAAGTGTAAGACTAAATGTGTAGTAGGTTTAACTGTTTTAAACTGTCAAGCATCTTGAGGTTAATTTGATTTGCATGCAGACAGCAGTTGCTGAACAGTGTGGGAATATGACTATTTTTAAATCTTGAGAGGTGAGGGGGTAACAGAGGCCTTGCAGTGCTGGTTGACCTCAAGACATCCTGAGCTGTGAGGCCTCTCGTGCCTGGGTTATCAGGCACTTGCCATGCCTGCCATCACCCTCTTCCAGCCTTAAGAGCAAAGCAGGCAGAGGTTAATGATATCTCTATCTGTGCCCAGTCTTGCGTCAAGATATCTTAGTCCTATGTCCTTCTCTTTTTAGGCTTTTCTAATTGATTTTCCACCAGGGCCATTTATTAAACTGGCCTATAAAGGTATACTGTTTGTAGTTAGTTCACAGAAATGTGAACTAAAGTTGTTCTAAACTCTTGTCTAGTTCTGACCTTTCCCCTGGAGCATGGCTCAGGTCACTGCTAACACTGACTTTATTTGAGTTATATCCAGGGGCTCAAATAGCACCAAACATAACTTGTTATTTTTGTACTGTGGCAGTGGACAGAAGCCTTGGACTGCAGCTCAGTGGTGCACTTGTGAAAAGGCTGTGTGTTTCTTTATGCTATTGAATTTACAGCAGAATACCAAGTTACTAATGCATATGACAAGGTGAAAGCCCTCCATTAACCCTTGAAGAGGGGAAGGAGACCTGACACCGCATGAGAGCATGACACTACTAACCACTACAGAGAGAAGAATGTGTTCACTTTGCATTTTAACATTAATTCAAAAATTTTGCATTTTCATTGTTTTATATGCACTCTTTTATTTCAAGTAGTCCCATAAGTGTTCTTTTAATTATATGAATAGCTATGTTCTGGTGAAACTGTTGACCTTGAAACAACAATGCTAGCCACTGCACAGGTCTCCTGCGCAGACACAACCTTATTTCCCTTTCGCATTTGACCCCTCATACGCTCACTCACACACAGTTTTTTCGCTCTAACAGTGTAAATTCAGTGAATTTACACTGTTTGACAGGTTATGAATTAGAAAACAATTAGAGCTCTACAGAGCCTGAGAGAGAATCCCTTGTTATGTAATGCAATAGACTGTCCCTTACTATGCCAGCCACAGTCAGGTTATTTGTGGTTCTTTGTGTTATATTCATGTTTGTATTCTTTTTTTTTTTTTTTTTTTTTTTTTTTTTTTTTTTTTTTTTTTTTTTTTTTTTTTTTTTTTTTTTTTTTTTTTTTTTTTTTTTTA
>VUQK01043918.1:2578-18491 GCA_015106715.1 Bujurquina vittata
GTGCATGGAATTGTAAAGTGTCTTTGAGTACCTTGAAAAGTACTATAAAAGTCTAAGGCATTATTATCAGCTTACTAGTTACATTCAACATCTGGTGGTGTTGTGCCATAAAGTGATTCTCTGCTATAAAGTGATTACGATGTTTCTGTGTGCTACATAATTATTTTCTTATATTGGTAAATAGAGCAGTCAGCATGATTTATGAAGGGCTTAAATATAAAATGAAGAAATAAACTTTTTTCAACAATCTTGTACCTCCATTATAATCAATCCAGTGCTTTTTGGCCACTTCAAATATCTTTATAGAACTGTGATCTCATATTTATTGCAATTTCCGCAGCCTTGTGAGACAGATTTCTATTTAAAAAGACATTTTTAATGTCAATGACAGTTTTTACCTAAATAAAAAAACAAATATACGAAAGTCACTTTGCCAAAAACTGTGTGCAGCTTCTACCCTGTGATAGAAATGCTGTTTCTCACTCACACTGATATATCATTGATGAGAAATGTCTGATTGACAGATTATAGGTCAACAAGTCATTTAAAGCCGTTTAATTTTCTGGCAAACACTCACTCACTCAATCACTTTTTGGCACAACACCGGCAGCACCCCCCCCTTTTTTTGTTACCAAAAAAAGTAGTCAGATTAGAGTAACATGTTACTAAGTAACTAAGTAGCGTTACTGGCATTACTGACTGGGACCAGTGCTATTTACATTATACATGCCTCCCTTAGGCAGTATTATTAGAGGACACAATACATTTTCATTGAGATGATAGATGCAGATGATACACAGCTTTATCTATCCATGAAGCCAGATGACACACACCAATTAGTTAAACAGCAGAAATGTCTTAAAGACAAAGACCTGGACGAGGTCTAATTTCCTGCATCGAAATTCAGATACAACTGAAGTCATCGTACTTGACCCGGCAAACCTTAGAAATGGTGTCTAGCCAGATATTGACTCTGGATGAAATTACCTTGGCCTCCAGTAACACTGTGAGGAATCTTGGAATCATTTTTTTACCAAGATATGTCCTTCAGTGCATGTTAAACTAATATGTAGGAGTGCTTTATTGCATTTGTGCAATATCTCCAAAATTAGAAACATCCTGTCCTAGAGTAATGCTGGAAAACTTGTTTCATGCATTTATTACTTCCAGTATTTAAAATCCTCCTCCTCACATAAAAGGTTTTGATTAATCAGGCTGCACCATATCTTAAAGACCTCATAGTACTGTATAGAGCAAGTTGCTCTCAAACTGCAGGTGGTTCATTTAAAAAGTGCTAAAAAAAAAGGGGCAAAGACTTAAGCTTTCTGGTCCCTCTTCTTTGGAATGAGGTCCTAGTTTGGGTTTGGGATACAGACACTTTTTTTTTTTTAAAGATTAAACTCAAAACTTTTCTTTCTCATAAAGCTCACAGTTAGGACTGGATCAGGTGACCCTGAATCCATCCTTACACAGCAATAAGCCTATTCTCCTGGAGCATTTCCATGATGTGCTTAACATTGCTTCTTCACACATAATCTCACTATTATTCATCTCTGTCTCTCTTCTACAGTTGTCTTTTGTCCTGTCTCCCTCCTCTCACCCCCATCCTGCCACGGTAGATGACTGCCCCTCCCTGAGCCTGGTTCTGTGGGAAGTTTCTTCCTGTTAAAAGGGAGTTTTTACTTCCCACTGTTGCCAAGTGCTGCTCATACGGGGTCATCTGATTGCAGGGCTTTTCTTTGTGTTATTGCAGGGTCGTTACCTTACAATATAAAAGCTTTGAGGTGTTGACCTTGATTTGACACTCTAATCAAGATTGAGTTTACTTAGGCAGCTTGCTTATATGGACAGCTGTAAATTGCAGTCTACATTTTCACTATATGGTAAAAGTCAAAAGTTTTGACAGACTTTCTCGTTATTTTTTTTTCTTACATTGTAAAGAATACTGAAGCTTTACAGCTTTGCACACTCTTGGCTTTCTCCCAGTCAGCTTCATGAAGTCATCACCAACAGTCTTGAAGGAGTTCGCAGAGGTGCTGAGGGCTTGTTGGCTGCTTTGTCTTCCCTGTGCAATCCTGCTCATTCCAAACCATCGGGTGACTGTAGGCCAAGTCATCTGATGCAACACTCCATCACCCTCTTTCTTGGTCAAATAGCCCTTACATAGCCTAGAGGTGTGTTTGGGGTCACACTAAGTACAAACAAGATGGGATGGCATGTTGCTCCACAATGCTGTGGTAACCATGCTGGTTAAGGGTGTCTTGGATTTTGAATAAACTGCCAACAGTGTCATCAGATAGTCACCCTCATACCATTACACATCCTTCTCCATACTTCATAGTGGGAACTACAAATAACGGAACCATCCGCTTACCTTTTCTTCGTCTTACAACGACATGGCATTTGGAGCTAACAATCTCAAATTTGGACTCATCAGACCCAGGGGCAGATTTCCACTGGTGTAATGTCCATTCCTTGTGTTCCTTGGCCCTTTTTCCCCTTGTTGCTCTTCCTTAGAAGTGGCTTATTTGCAGCAATTTGACCATAAAGTCCAGATTCACGCAGTCTTCTCGGAACAGTTGCTATTGGGAAGTGTGTGCTACTTGAACTCTGAAGAATTTAGGTGGGCTTTTATCTGGAGTGCTGTTAACCTGCTGTTTCTGAGGCTGGTAATCGTGATGAGCTTATCCTATGCAACAGAGTTACTTAGTCTTCCTTTCCTAGGGCTGCCCTGATGAGCGCCAGTTTTATCATAACCTTTGATGGTCTTTGCGACCGTACTTGAGGAAACTTTCAAAGTTTTTGAAATTTTTTGATGGACTGACCTTCATTTCTCAACCCTTTATATACCACGGGCCCATGTTTTCAGGCAACAATTACTGTAATAACCCTATATTGGGTGTGAAGCACAATTTATCAGCTTTCAGAAACAGAATTTTTCCACATTTGATTAGACGTTTTAGCGGTGATACGCTCAGCATTTGCCATCTGTTCACGGCAAGTAAGGGCAGATAACAGGTGTATTGGCAGCAATGGCCTGCTGCTAAAGGGTTCAAGTAATGATAGACTTTTGTTTTTCTTTTTAGTTTCTTTTTATTTGAGTATTTTTTGCCATAATATGGATTAGAAAATTACTCAAATACAGCTATTCATGTATACCAACTCTACCTCTTCACAACACCACTGATGGTCTCAAATACACAAAGAGGGCAAGAAATGCAAGAAATTAACTCTTGACAAGGCACAGATATTAACTGAAAGCCATTCCAGGTGACTGCCTCATAAAGCTGACTTGAGAAAATGCCAAGACTTGCAAAGCTGTCATCTAAGCAAGAGGTGCCTACTTTGAAGAATCTAAAATATAGAAGTTAGATTGAATTGTCATTGTGCACACAATGATATGTTCGTTCCAGATTACTCATCCAGAGACAAGCATTTGTGATCATGCAGCCAGAGACCGGCGCTACCATTAGGCAATGTGGTTGCCAAACGCACAGCGCAGGAACAGGGGCTTGAACCGGCAACCCTCCGGCTGCAAGGCGAGTGCCTACCTACTGCGCCATTGCCACTAAAAGATATTCTGGTTTGATTAACACCTTTTCGTTTACGAAACAATTACATATGTATTTCTTCACAGTTTGGATGACCTCAGTGTTACAATGCAGAAAAAAATTAAATAATGAAAAAAGAATTAGAAGCTATGTCCAAATTTTGGACTGGTACTGTATGTAATGAGTTTTGGAAGCCCTGCTGTACATAATTTCTGGAGCAGTTTTCACTTTCTCTAATACAGAACTATCTGAGCTATGTGCTTCTAAAAAAAATGTCATAGCCAGTTTATCCTCAAACCATCTGGACAAGGTGATGGCTCTTCAGGACAGTATTAAGGCATTTTGGTATTCACATGTTGAAAATCACTCGGACTAAGCTTGTCAAATGAACAGTGATAGCCGCTCTTGCTTTGTTTGGCTTGCCAGGAGATAACAAAAGAAATTTATCAGAAGAAACCAATTCACCCAAGCTCTGTTTTTTTAGGCTGCATGGGGATCAGCAGGGGGCTAGCACTTGCAGACAGCCAAAACAAGCGTAATATGGCTCTGCATACATAATGCCATAACCCAACAGGGATCAGAATCTGTGACATTCTAACGAGTTCCATCTGAATCAAGGGCCCCCACACCCCAACCTCCTTGTCTGGGTGTGTGCACTTGTATGTGTTTTGTCACCTCACAACATACTGATGAACCTCTGCCTAAATATGGGCAACATGCACACCCTGTACAGCACCAAGCACACACACAAACACAATCTCACATGCACACGTATACAACTGGTCCATCCCTCTTCATGCAAGAGTTGGGAGACAGAGCGACCTCCTGCCCCCATTTGACACCAGCCCTTCACACCCCACTCTTCAGATGGTGCTTGGCAGTGGGGATGGGGGGCGGAGGGCTGCCACCAGTAGGATTTGTGGTACACCTCTACACCTTCCAAACCATCCCCAACCACCTACTCAGCTGTTTCATTACCTTTTTGCATAGTATATTTGATAGATAAATGGACACCAACATTATGCTCTAAAGTCCGTATAATGGTCACATTGTCCATGTGTATTTATTTATTTATTTTGGAGTCTGTGTTTCTGTACTCTTTTTTTTTGTTTCGTTTTTTTAGAACACAACTCTAATGGAATAAACTGGAAATTATTCTTTTTTTCTACTTCTTTCTCTCACCCAAAAATGACTTTATTTTCAATTTGGTGCGTTTTATAGACTATGGTATGTAGGTATTAATTTAGAAATCAGCACTACTGTCCTAGAGTTCAGTGATACACATTAGTGTATAGATTAAATTTACAAGGTGTTACTCTCATTTATAAGTGAGAAAGTGAGGACTGTACATTAACTTTCTTTTATTATTGCCTGTCTTCAAAGTCTTTCACAAAGAAATGTTGGTGTATTTGGACCATTCTCCCACAATTAGTTTAATGTCTGGTAAGCAATGTACACTAACTTCAAAAATACAACCTAAAAGTAACGCTTCAGGACGTTTTTAAAATATGTCAGTGATAGGTTCAGATCATTTTATAAAAACAATGAACAAACACACAACTCTTATTTTACTTGCAAGGGAAGCCGTCCTCTGCGTCCCTCAGGACACACAGGACGGATCTTCTCCGAACCGCTGCCGATTGCAGCTTTTATTCACACATGCATACAATAAAAATCACGTGAGGCTGTAAACCTCCAGTTACAACATACAGTCAGCAGTATTTTTCTAGTTTACCATATATGGATGTGTGCTTATGTGTATGCGTATAGCGTACGGGACTTTCATGTGTGCGTGTTCGTGTACCTGTGCCGACTCCATTTGCATATGCATATGAGGTTGGGCGTAGATGTCCTTTGTTGTAACTATGAGGAGGAATTTCTGTGTGTGTGTGTGTGTGTGTATAGGTGTGGCTGGGACAGCCTGTGATACGGATTGCAGTCTTCCTGTCATAAATACCACAAGCCTGTCCCCATTCATAGTAAACCAACAGGATTATATATGAAACAACTCATACCAATAGAAGCTATGATAAATCATAGGAAACCAAACTAAAAGTTCATACAATAATTCCAACAGTCAGCATGTATCAAAACCTCTGAACTATCAGAAAAACTTCACTTTCAAAACACTTGCTGACACAACAGTTCAGCATTCTTACAACTCATCTGGTAAACATGCTTAATATTACTTAACTATTACTTAACCTAGTGACAAGACCTGCCTGATCGCTTACATCTCTGTAAACCAAATTTTATTGATATGGCTAGAACATAACAACACTTCATGGTAAAGTCAGAAAGGGACTGCTAAATGGGAGTTAATACTACATGCGTGATATACAGTACAACATTAACCTTAACCAGTGCAGGAACTGGCTGCTTTAGTTTGTCAAATTTGAGTCTGATATCACTAATAGCAAAGTTTACACTGATGTAATTATTTAAACTGCAGAAGCTTCAGGAACTTCCTCCACAACATACCTTGCTGATATCAGATTAGGGGATGTTCTGTGTGACTACTTTCCAAAACCTATAATCCAATGTTCACTCACACTTGCTTCATGTCATGATTGGCCAGCTGTGCATAAGTGTATGTTGGATTTGAACTTGACCCTATCCCTTTTTTCCCCCACTTGCAACATGATTATTTGGGGCTTTTATCAGGAAAGATGTGCTAATAGCTTATTTAAACAATAGCAAAACCATAAACATGACACTTGGGTTTTCAGTCTGCCTTCCACTGTGATTTTTCCAGCACAGTCACACGTTGTTCAAACGGACCATAAAGATAAATCATCCTATATAAACACACACTCACGCACACACACCTACACACACACACAACAAAATCTCAAAAAAGCCAACTAATTTGTTAGGTCAGAGGCCCTTCTTTGTGGGGCTGTTCATGAGCTTTTATGCTGCTGAGTGACGGGAATGTTGAAGCTGAGGAGGCGCCACAGCACAGTGGGTACAAAGGGATTACAAGCAATCGGGGGACATTGCCTCTTTCTGCTTGTGGGTGTGTGTGTGTGTGTGTGTGTGTGTGTGTGTTTATATTCATACGTTTACACTGATATGTGAGTACTAACTAAAATAATTAAAAGTTATTTTAATTAATATTGATTTTAGTGGCCATTTTGTCAATGTGTTAATTTATTTGAATTAAGACACTGCTGACATTTACAGAAGTGAATGTATTTTTCTGGCATATATATATATCCTGCTACCTGAAAAAAATCTTAATTTTAATCTTACTATGTTTGCATGGAAAATATTAGTTCTTGGACTCCAATGCTATGAATATTTTGCAAACCTCTTTCAAGCTTTGCTAGGTAATGCCATCTGGGACCTTTCCTCAGCACCCTGAAACAGTTCTATATACTCACTGCTTAATGTGAGACAACCTAATGTGAGTTCCTATAAAGCCCTTGTGCATATGCTGCTTCTCTCCTTTTGAACTCAGCACCATACTGAACCAGGGGGTGAGCTCGGCTTGCAGTTAGAGGTGATTCACTTAGTGGCAGACCTTGACTTACGCTGTATGTGCTCCGCCCTTTAACAAGCTATACTATTGGTAACATCAACGCTTATATCTATTGCTGAGTATCAAACGTCATGGGAAACATGGTGAAGAAGACATTCATGTGTTTCTTGATGATTTTACTGATGTGTGGGGGAAAATGGGTGAAGTAGAAAAGCAGAAAAGAGAGGGCCTCATCAAAGCAGACGATTTTCTTGTGAATTAGTGTAATAATTAATTCTTTCTTAAAAATGACAGCTTGTGTTGGGATTTAATTCTGGCATGTTAAACTGTTTTTTCTTGTTGCATTTGATTGCAAATGTCTGAAGAAGAACACACAAGAGTGGGAATGTTGTGCATTTTAATTTAACAAATGTTAATCCTATGTTACCCTAACATATTTATTTATGTTGTGCGACCATTGTTGTGATTTAGCACTATATAAATAAAACTGAAGTGAAATTGAATTGAATTGAATTTGACAACCTTCAGACAGTATTCTAATGCACTAACACGGTCCCATTAATCACTGTCCTTTGACAGATATATGTTATGCAGTAGTGTGCATTGAGAAAAGTAAAAGAAAGAAACGTGAATGTTGTTCCGTGTGCACACTACTGAAAAAGTCATCCAGACTTTTTCATCTCTGTGTCGTAATCTGACTAAACCCCTCAAACACAGAAACCCACTCTGCTCAGGAAAACAAGATGCATTCTTGTATGCATCTTCTCCTCATCCCTCCCAAGCTCCATTAAATTCAGTTCAGTTCTACTGTGTTTCAAGTGTTATTGTGAAATATTCAGGGCTTGGCTCTAAACAGTCAGAGTGAGAACTGAGCAAAGAGTGACAGGACAGAGCCAAAGTTTTGGCACTGTGCACACAGTTTTGAGCCATGCAGTCATGCCAATTATGCACTAATTCTGATAACATCTCTCCATCCTATTCCAAATAAATAAACACTCCTAGTGGCAACTATCACACGCACATCGGGTACAAAATAAGACATGGTTTTCAGTATGAAATGTAGGAACATTTACAGTAAATTACCTGCCCTTCTTAGTGGGTTTGTGGATTCATTACATTCTATGTTCACTTTGAGACATGAATAAGACAGGTTGGTTCCTCTGTCAAACCTGAGATGAAAATTGGTCACAGCAGGTATTTGCAGTCAGTCCCAGACAGCAAAAACATTCAGTGCAATCACTCTGCAACCATCGGTTTTACATGGTCGCACGGAGGCTGCTGACCTGTTTTTGCTCTAGTGTGACTGAGGCCTAAGGGACACGATTTTTGACAGCCAAATCTTTCTGTCTTCAGTTCAGTTTACTATACTGTATGTTTCAAGCTTTGGCTGCATCCAGATAAACAAAAGATGTTCTGCCTGAAAGAATAAAATTAATTTCCTAAATTAGATAGAAATCATAGAAAGTTACCGAAGAAGGAGCTTCTTTGATTTAACAAAGAAGTAATAATATGAACTGCTGTTGTTTGAGATTTACATATTCTGTGGCCCAGTGATCATTAACCTGACCACTTGTAGTGTGTGTCTGAGCCTGTACTCGATGCAGTAGAGATGAAAAGTTTGTGTCGTCATTCTGCACTATTTTAGAGAGAGAAAGGGAGAAAAAGTTCACCCGCAAGAGAGAGGGAGCATGTCCTGCTGAGACCCAGCTGTGCCTGCAATTAGCAGGAGGCATGGAATGATGATTGCTGGTGCGGCAACACTAATGCCAAGTGACAGGCTTCCTTGTGAAGGAGAAGGGAGGCCGCTGAGTGCCATAAAGCAAGACTACTTTTTCTTTTGCACTTTCACAGCACACTTGCTTACACTGGTGTACACACATAGCTCATATATACATGCTCACACAAACAAGGAAACAAATAAGACTAAGGTTGGTGGGGGGTGGGAGGTCTTTAAATCTGACTGCAAGACATTATGCGCTTTGGACAAAGGGCTCGTCTAATCCTACCTGCTCTGCTTTTCAGAGCCCACTGCTGGTCTATTCTAGTCCCAGTCACTAACTCAGCAGTGAGGGCCCATTGATGACGACACTCAATTACCATAGTAACTAACACAGTTGGCCAGAACACCCCCACCCAGCCCTCTCCCCACTGCCAACACATGAAACTTTTCATGGAACTAAACATGTTCTTGTACTACATGATGCAAATCCTAATGACTAATGTGAATTTCACCCTCCAAAACTAGAACTTCACTCAGATGGATACATTTGAAACATGAGATTCTGATGAGAAGTGTGAATACTAATGAAAAGCTACTTTCACAATTCTGCAATGATAAGAAGCCAACTTTTTGATGTCTTCAGTTCAGCAATAGCTCATTTGATAAATTAGTGCAGCATCTCATATAGCGTGCTGGAAAGTTAAACATCTAAATGTTGTTGACTACAAAGTTATGCAAACATGTTCTGTCTGGAAAAAAAACAAATAAGGAGGGAGCACTGAGGCTCTGCAAGCATGACTAAAGTAAAGTTTAGGGCTCAAGGGACTCACAACTCTCAAATTGTTTTGATTGTACCTGTGGCACAAAAGGCAAATTGCAGCTGGCCAGTGACCATAGTCTGAGCACAGCTGGGAAGCAACAAAATGAGTTCAGTGGGCACTTCATCAAGGCAGCTGGTTAAAAAGTTACGAAGGAGAACTGAGGAAAAGGATGACAGCCAAACCCAAGCATAGCATCACAGGAGAAAGGTAAATGCTTATTTCAAGTTGGGATTTCTTTCATGCCCACAATCTGTGCCTCTTACAAAACACCTATCTCCTTTTACCTGCAAGTCAACAGATAAGAGAGACCAAATACAGAGCAGCATTACAAAAACACAGTGGCTTGGAGAAGGGATGGGTGTATATTTGGGGTGGTGGGTGAAAGGGGTTGAGGGGCCATGTTGTGAGGAACTAAACAGTTGGAATTACGGTCAGCGACCAGTCATTGAGTAAACATACAATGAGCGTCAGAAAAGCTCTGTGGTGGACAATAAAAACGAAAAAAAAAGCCGCCAGCTTCAGGCCCTGAGAAAAGTGAGCCATTCTACTTACAAAGAGCTGCTTAGGGTGGATTGAGAGAGGAAAAAAGAGGGCTAAAACACTTGTGGGCTCAGAGAACTCTATAGGGGGAGTGAAAATGGAATAAGCCAGCAAGCACTTGAGGGTCCTGCCGAGCACCTGAATGGGCTAGAGGGGTGGAGCACCAGAGGGGGGTCTGAGGAAGGTGAATGGCCTTCTTTTGGGGTCCAATTTGTCTCTTTTCACCCTGCTCACCCTGCTCGGGCTCTGACAGATGTACAAAGAGGGAGCGGCGCTGGGCCACTCATCCACATACACACATGAGCAGCTGTCACTTTTGTCAGACAAGTTAATCAAACACATGCCACCGTACCACCCTTTTTAACAAGGCAGAAGGAAAAGGGAATTGAAGGGGGCTGTGAAAGGGTGATAGAGACCCGAGAGATGGCATGTGTGTCCTCGATCAATTGACCCTGTTGGTCCTCATCAATAAACCAGCAGGACCTGACAAAAGAGAAGTCTCCATTAAACTTGTATTTCCCTCCTCTCGGGATGATCATAGCTTTAGCGTCCTTAGCTGTTTCCTCTCAGCACCATGGAGCTGGGTATGCTTACAGAGGATTTAGACCCAAAAGAAACCAAGCGGGGAAACAAAATGCTCTCTCAGTGATTATTAAGAACTCTAAGCTGCTTATAGACTTCATTAAACAGAAATGAAACCTTTCCAGAACATGTTTTGAACAAACAGTCAATCTAACTTATCCTGCATGGGTAGCCTGTTTTCTTCTTCTTTTTATTGTTATTATTGTGACATATGAATGTAACGTTTTCCTTCCTGTTCGGTTGTGTAATCCTTTTAGAGTTATTTACTTTAAACTTAAAACAGATTACTAGCTGGCAGAAAAAACAACAAGAGGACAAAAATGCAGCCATATTGTTGTGGAAGGGATGACGACAACTGGTCTTTATGACAAGCCACAAACTCTAGACCAAATCCTCTAATAAATCATTGAGAGAATCTTCAGATCTCTCTTCAAAGACTCTTGCTGAGTTTATTTAGAAAGAATTCTGGAAAAAAATATATAAAAAAAATACAAAAACAAATTAACTTTGATGGAAAGATGCAAAAGGATGCCTAGATTTTGAGTCATTATGTCATGTATAATGTCATTATGTCAGGAATATGTCATTCAACAGATAACAAATAGCAATTCACAGTTATTTACAATCTTGGCATTTACATAAATTAATTGACTCTGAATAATTGTTGGGCATAAAACATAAACAAAATATTGACCAGAGAATATATAATGTGTCAGAGTTCTCTTATAAGTGCCTAAGGTTTTAAAAAGATTAGAATGTGTTACAAATGACTGTGAAAGTGTTAAAATGTTAATGTTATATTTTCTGTGATCAGAATCAGTAATAGAACACTTAAATATCTTTATAGTGATTTCAAGCAGTACATTTCCCCTAAAAACGGTTTACTTTAATGGCTGCAATACTGAGAATTTTTTTTTTTCAGATTTTCCACCACAATATTTAAAATAAGAAACTTTTCCTGTTTATTATTCAGTCATCATACAGCAAGTCTTATTAACACAGGAGTTAAGTTTGCATGTCCTGAGCTCTGCCTTGATTAAATTGTTCACTTGGCATGGCTGTGTGGCTGGCAGTTCATGACCAGAGACAGCAAAGTGGTGAAGTGTCCCTTGACAGCCAATTGGTATGATGGCATTCTCTATTGCTGCAAACCCCCTCCACTCCACACAAACAAAACCATCCACAAACCCACCCGCTGCGACCAAAGTACAGCATTACAGACAACACCAATCGTAAATCCCTCAATCTGCAGCTCAGTCTGACCCATGCCCTCACTCCGCTCCACTTCAGCCCTCCGGCAGTTGGTAAGCAGAGACGGCAGGAGCAGCAGCGATTAAAAAGCGCTTTAACTTTGGTCGCACAGAAGTGCAATTTCACCACACTTGTGAATCTGACAACTACCCAAGGTCAACGGAAATACTTCAAATCAATCAATGAGCCATGCTCCTAATCCCCTCTGGGCAAAGGCAGATTAAGTGTATAATTGACCTTTGTAATCCCAGTATCTGCAACTCCAGCCTCAGGGGGAGGGATTGGGATAATGGGAGGGGCAGGCTAAAGATTCACTGGTTCTAAAAATCTCTTGTTTTTCTCTTCCTTGCTCTCCCTGCTTTGCTCCTCTGGTGTCTGGGTTGGGTACAGCGAGAGTGTCGTGGACCACAAAGCTGTGGGCTATCATTGCCGGGCTGGATTTGTCTCAGACTAAATTCATGGCTTTTTTTAATCAATGATCCCCAGGCAGTGCCATGCTAAGTCCTTCTCCAGTATCATTTAAGCACATCTGTTTTAATCTGTGTCTCTTCAGCCAGTCTTTCAAGAACCAGAGAGGGGAGACAGGTTGCAAAGGGTCAAATTAATTTCTTCCTAGACCCTGATACATACAAACACCATCTCATAATACCTAAAGAAAAAAAATCCACTGTAGGACCCTTTTTATACTGTGATTAAAGAGAGTGCAGTGCTTGATACTTAAGAAAAAACTGACAATATACTTTATCTGCAACACCAAGACATTTGCTAAAATAAAGAAAACAATTAATAATAATTTGGACAAGCTGTGAGTGGGAAAGGCTCCTAAAATTAAAAGCCCAACAATGTTTTTTATATTATTTTAAGTCTCGCATACATGGAATGAATTCTTGTATAAAAATATTTAGTAGCACTTTATAATATGGTCTGCAACCAAAGGCGTGATTCCCATAGCATTAAATGCAATGTCCATGTACTTGAAACTACATAGTATAGTTACCTAAAATATTTAATAGTAGACACATGACAATGAGGTGGTAATAAATTAAGTTTTACAGGAAAGAAGAAATAATTATACTGTAAGCAATTAATTTCTGTGGATCTGACAGAAATATACATAATTATACAATTTAATCAATGTATAATTTCTAGGTATTTTAGCAAAAAACCCAAAACAAAAACATCTCATTCTTATACTGTAAATGCGCTTTAACTTTTAAGGGCACAGGCTATATTATTAACATTGTTTCCCTGTGCCTTCAGGCTGGGGAACAGGTCCTGACTGTCATGTGCGCTTATGAGCAAAATGACAGTGTAGAGCAGAGGTCCCCAAGGTAGAGCAGAGGTCCCCACCCCGGGGCCACGGACCGGTACTGGGCTGTGAGTCATTTGGAACTGGGCCGCGCCTAAAGACTAACTTCCATTATTTCAGTTTTACTTTTACTTTTTTGAGGCTGAACGATGGTTTAGTTTGAAAAATGGGAAGATTTTCTCTGTTACATCTGTCTATGACTCTCTTGACGTGTGTTTAGCCGCTTGTCTCGGTCACGTGATACTCACCGCTAAAATTAAACCCACAAGGTTCGCTGGTTCCCGTGGCTGTCTAACAAAATTGGTTGGTTGACCCACATAAAGCTGGTTTAAATCTTTGACTGCTCAACAAGAGTAGAAAAGCGCTATATAAGAACTGGTCCATTTACCATTTTAATGCATTAACAGTTAAATGTGATCGCATTAGTCAGATGAGTTTAGCGCTAAAGCACGCCTCAGTTCGCGTTTGCCAACTTCCATGCATTGGCTTGTTCATGCGCAACTATAGTTGTTAGTGTGTGTATACACAATAAAAACAGCAAAAATAGTATAAATATAAATTATTATATATATTATAAATTATTTATATATTATATTATAAATTTTTCAGAAGCAAATCCAGAGATGAAACAGAAGCAATGGCAGTGAAATTTTTTTTTTTGGCCTGTCATATCTGGCAGTTTTGCAGTCAGAATGATGATCTGAACACACTCTTGGACCAAACATATTTACTTTACAAGAGGAGCTCTATAAGTTGTCTATAGGATATTCCTGTTAATTTTTAATTTTATTTATTTTTGCCAGATCTGACAGGCAGGAAAAGAAGGAGAGAAAGAGAAATAGAAGGGGAAAAAAGAAAAAACAAAACAAAAAAAGAAAAAGAGAAAGATATATATGCATACATACACATTCACATACATATATATACACATACACACACACATACACACACACATACACCCAGTCATGTTGTAATTCTGTGTGTGTCTGTTCCCCTGTAATGGAACATACTCAATAATGGGGGTAAGAAGCCGCAACTGGTCCCCTCAGGATCTAGAGGTAAGCCGGGAACAACCCCAAGGAATCGGGCCATCCACAGGCCACCAGGAGCTCAGAAGATCTGACGCTGCACATCCCATGACAACCGTGCGCACCCCCAGAGGAGGAAGGAGGAAGATGGAGCACCCATGGTCAGTGGGCAGGAGCCCAGAGAGTCCAAGGCAGTGAGTAGTCCACCCCCCCGGGTAGACCCCCTCCCCCCCAGCACGAGACGAGAGCGCAGGCACGAGGCCCCAAGCGCCCGAGAGCCGCCCGGAGCCCAGCGGAGCCCCCACCCCACGCCAAAGAGGCCCGAGCCACCCCCAGGCCGCTGCCGCCAAGGGCCAAAGGCCACCCAAAGACATCAGGCCATGCATCCCAGGACCCAAGGGCCCCCACATGCCCCGGGCAGCAGTGTCGAACAATGAGGAGCAGTGGGGAGCGGTAGGGAGGGGTGACCTCCCCCACCAGCAAGGTGTATCTAATTTTAAAGTAGTGTTTAAACGTTACCACGGCAACCACAGAGCGCTGTAGCGTTTCTATCCACGACACCTCAAAGGCCGGTCCATGGAAAGATTTTCTAATGCTAAACCAGTCGGTGGCTCAAAAAAGTTTGGGGACCACTGGTCTAGAGTACCTTTTTGGAGTCACTGAACGGGGTGCTTGACGGTGCCCAGTCTGGTGACTCCATTGTCTTGCTGGGGGAATTCAACGCTCACGTGGACAATGACAATGAGACCTGGAAGGGGGTGATTGGGAGGAAAGGCTTCCCAATCTGAGGCCAAATGGTGCATCGTTGGAATTCTGTGCGAACTACAGTTTGTCCATAACAAACACCAAGTTCGAACATAATGATGTCCATGAGTGTACATGGGAGTTGCTGCCCCAAATGGAGGAGTTTACCCCAAATGGAGGAGTTTAAGCATCTCGGGGTCTTGTGCACGAGTGATGGGAAAAGGGACTGGGAGATTAACAGACAGATCGGGGCTGCTTCTGCAGTAATGCGGATGCTGCCCCGGTCTGTCGTGGTGAAGAGGGAGCACAAAATAAAAGCGAAGCTATCAATTTACCATTCGATCAACATTCCTACCCTCACCTACGGTCATGAGCTTTGGGTAGTGACCGAAAGAATAAAATTGCAAATACAAGAGGCAGAAATGAGTTTCCTTCGCAGGGTGGCTGGCCTCTCCCTTAGAGATAAGGTGAGGAGTGCGGCCATCCAGGAGGGGCAACAGAGTACAGCCGCTGCTCCTCCACATTGAAAGAAGCCAGCTGAGGTGGCTCGGGCATCTGACTAGGATGCCTCCTGGGTCAGTTGTTCTGGGCATGTCCCACTGGGAGGAGGCCCTGGACACGGAGAGATTATATCTCTCGGTTGGTCTGGGAACGCCTTGGGGTCCGTCCTGATGACCTGGTGGAGGTAGCTGGGGAGAGGGAAGCCTGGGCTTCTCTGCTTAGGCTCCTGCTCCCGCAACACAGCCCCGGATAAGCGGAAGAGATTGGATGGATGGATGGAGATGCAGGTACTAAAAATCAGACTAGTTTGAATCTGATTTGTAAATTTGTTCAGTTTACATGGGAGTAATGTTAGAAGGTGGTATAGAACTGTATGCCACAA